>VYZW01005131.1:70152-107149 GCA_013401315.1 Balaeniceps rex
ATTCTAATCGGGCAGCTTTTCTAGATGGCATCATAGTTTTCTCCATAGCAATGCTTAGCAGATGTGCTTGGCTGGCTTTGTTGCCATGCAAGGTTCACAGCAGGGATTGCTGGTGTGGAGTTCCACTGTGTGGAATACGTGTCCTTTTCTTGGTTGCTATTACCGTTCAAAACTCCCTGCTGTAAAGCCCTCTGTAGGCTACCTACCACAGTTTTTACTGAAGATATCTACAGCAAGTTTTAAAGCTGACTTCTAATCTAACTAATTTTTCCTTTCTATTTTACATAGTCTCATCCAGGTCTGTCCTTTAACCCACAGGAATGAGAGTCATTTTTGTTTAAACACTAAAATCCTTTAATTAATCAACCAGCTTGGGTTTTTTTTGGGAGGTATGATAAAACTCAAACCCCATGCTTGACCTCTATAGACTTTCACATTAAGAATGCTTATCCCAGGTGCTGGGGTATCTACAGAAGTAAAAAGGCTTTTCTTGAATGCATTAGTCGAATTCTTAGCAGCTCACACATGCTGCGTATTTGCTTTTATGTGACTTTTAGACAGTCTTCAGAGGATGAAATATTTGAAAAAGCTAATCTTTGTTTTAAAAATGTAGGTTTGTGGCCAAGTGACACAAGTATGTTTGTCTCTGGAAAGTAAGTCTTTCTCTTTTGATGCGAATTTTTGTGACAGGTGACAGACTTCTGTGCTCTGAGTTACTTCAGTTAACTCTAAAATGCTCATTAAATTCTATAGAGTACAAGGAATTTCATGAAGGAGCACATTAGCTTTGAACTGTGTTGAATTTTGGCATTATTTGTTCTTTGTCAATTATATCCCATATGATTTTCTTTATCAATATTCTTATTAAATGATAGGAAAAAAGTTAATTTTATCAGAGGTCCTTGGGTATATACACTGAACATGCATGGCAAAGATATTTTTTCCAGTGACAAATTTCATACTTATCCCAACAATATGTTTTCCTTTCTGGAAATAAAGTGACGTTTAGCAACATTCATTGCTGCAGACTGAATCTGAGAGGTTCAGGACAAAAACGCATGAGGCATTGTGTTACCTGTTAGAAAATTTGTGTTCTCTGAGAACTGCTCAATGGGATGGGAATTAATCCCAAACTGAATTGTGTACACGCATCCCACAGAGTACAAAAGGCTTCAAGTATCCCACCAGAGATTGAGGTGGAGTGAAAAATACTTTGAGATGGATTTTTTAATCATCTTTATAAAAAGTTGTTAATTTTGGTTTCTTAACATATTAACTTTTACTGTTCACTAAGCACAAACTTTAATTATTACAAGTTTATTAGATACTAGAATGGTATTTTTCAGATTGTGTGCCTGATTTGCAAGGATGCACTGTGGTGAAATCTTCTGATTTTGATCTCCAAACTCATTAAACATACCAGCAGAATATGGAAGTACTTAATGAAATTATTACAGTGCAGGTCCTTTGTGAAATTCCTTTTGCTGTGCTCTAAGAAAAGTATTGTGTCCTATTTTCATCCTGGTTTTTCCATTCAGTTTCTTCCAAGAAACTGTTTAACTTAATATGTAAACTGGGCAAATTTCAGATAGTAGTTTTACCAAAAAGTAGAGGTTTTAGATGAAGCAGTATCAGTTTCACGTTGTTCTGAATTTGGTAAATATTTGTATTTGAAATTTTACCTTGCCTTTCATTGTAACTCCAAAAAAATGATTTTTTGAGAAAGAAAAGATAATTATTTGTATGATACTCATTCCTGGCTAACATATCTGGTTTTATTCTGCTAGGTTGAAGACTGACAAAGCTTTGCGTTTGAGTATCATTGGTGAGCGGAAACTTCTATTACTGAATACAGTACTCAACTTCTTAGCATAGATTTTAAGTTTTACCAGCTTTATAGATAACTCTAGTTAGAGTTTCTTTCTCTATAATCTGAATCTGTAATCTTAAAATAGACTTTGTGGAAATGCTAAAATACCTGACATGTTTACTCAAGTAGTATATACAGGATTGAACTTGGAGCTGAGTATAGCCTAATCTTTAGTCAGTGTACATAACAACAGGGCAATATAGACCAAAAGTCTGTTTTGTACATCTCTACATGTATGTATTGTACTTGTTTCCATGCTTTTTTTGATAGCTTGTAAAAGAGGATGATATATGTACGTCAACAGACACATTGTGCTAGCAAGTAAATTCAAAACTTTGAGACACAACCTGGAATATTTTTCTCTTTCATATGATTGATACTGCACCTTTTCAATTTAATCTGTTTAAAAGTTGTGATGATCAGAACTCTTGCTCAGCCATTGTGTTGTTTTTTGTTTGTGTGTGTTTTTTTTTTTTTTTCCCTTTGGGGTCTTCCTAAGTTTCCGTCTTCAGCAATTGATCCAGTGATATTTTAAACACTAACTTCCAGTAAAGCAAAGTGTAGCATCTTTTTTCCATAAGGAAGACATAAAATACATCTGAAATGACCTGAGAATGTTTCTATTACAGCTACCTTCATACCTGATACACACAATATCAGTGAGTCTATGATGCCATTCAAAATATTGAAAAATGGGGGGTTATTTCAAAAACTTTGAAGAACTTTGATCTGTGTTGATGCTGCAGTGATGATGTAATCATTAATGTTAAGTTTATTCTTGTAGGAGAAAAATTGCAATGGTTTCAAAGTCACCTTGACCCCAGTAAAATTGAGTACACAAAGAAGGAAGCTGGCGAGCTAATTGAAAAGTAAGACTGGTGTTAAAAACAGGATTAAAAAGCTTGATTTGTCTTTTAAAATAATGTTCTTAAATAAGATCTGTAAAGTGAAGATGACTCAGAGAAGGACTTTTTATATAATATTATTAATAATATGAAATAGTTGATTTTGTTGCAACTGAGATTAATTATGTTTTGAAAGATGTATATATTCACACTAGAATTACTGAAGTAAGTCATGTTGTTTGTTGTTTTTTATTATTTAAGTATATCTCTGCTTTTGTAGTGTGTGGAGGACTCTAAATGATTTGAGCAGTAGAAATTGCATGAATTTGTTAGGTTATTTAGTGACACTTAAATGCACAGATTTCATTCTACTTACTCCTTTATTCTTTAATTTTCTTTGCTGAGATTAAATGGTACTCGGGTCAATTTTTAGGGCAGGAAATATCAAAATTGAATCTGCTAAGAAGGAACTCGGTTATTCGTGTGCTGCTGGATGTATGTAACTGTAGCTTGTCACCATTTTTCACCTGCTAGCTAAATAACATATTGTATATATATTCTTACACAGGCGTACTATATCAGTTTCCTTTCAGAAGCTCCGACATATTTCCTACACTGTTCATGAAACCTGTAAACTGCTAATCAACACTAGTGATACTGCGAAGGCAATAAAAACTTACTTTTTGAATTTGGGTTAGATGTTTGCAAGATGATGTAGAACACATGCCAAAGAAGTTTACTTTAAAAATTATTATCAAGGTGGTGAAATTCATCAATTAAGTTAGGAATACTTAAATTTAACACCAGTCTTCCAGAGCAGGTGAATTATAGTAATGTGTTTGGGTGTTCTGTTTTGTTTTGTTTGTTTTATGCAAACATAGTTTTCAAAAAAAAAAAGGCGAATTAAAAAAAAGTCCTTCTGTGAGCCACAGATGATTCAAATGAAGTTCTAAATGGGGCTTCCACTTTGAAGATTAAAGTAATAGTTCAAATCTAAGAAACATCTCTGACTAATTTAGAAAATAAATACAATTAGTAAAATAACTTCTTAGATTATCAAAGTAATTCTGTTTTGCCAAAGTTTTTCATGATTGCATCTAGCATAAATGCATTTTATTTCTTCCAGTTACATGTGTCGATTCAATGCTGAATTGGAGCAGATTGAATTACAAAACAGTATTAAAGGTAGACAAGGAAGACAGCATGGTTCACGGGAAACTGTCATCAAACAGACCATAGAACGTGAAAGACAACTCTATGAAGGCTATGGAATAGGTATGTAAAAATGTTAGAAATAATCCTGTGGTCACATCTTCTCCTCCTGTTCACAAGGCTAGAATCTAAGAGAAATTTCTAGGCATTATTTTTATTTTTCTCTTTAAAGGAATTAACTAACTGCTAGGTATTTATGCCTTGCAGAGGAGTTTGGGAGGAGGGGCAGTGATGAAAAGGAAAAAAAGATGGTGGAGATCTGGCTCATATATTTCTGCTTTACTACTTTGCCTTTGCATCTTTGCTAGTACTGCCTCTTTAGTGCAGGCATATATAACATTTTTGAAACTAAAGTGAGATTTAATGCACCTGTCTCAAATACAAATTCTGTTCAGCAGCTTGCTTGGACCTTCATTGTATACAAAGTATTTTTTATCTTAAAAATGTGCTTCAGTGGGTGTGCATGTTTTAACATGCATTAGCATGAAGACTTTATTTGCTCATGTGGGGAATAACGAACATCACTTTCTCTACAAATTGTTTCTTTTAGGTGGGCTTTGTTATCTGGCCTTGTGCCAATGAAGTCTTCATACACAGCTTCCACTAACATTCTTTTGATAATATGTAAACTTACTGCTAGGGATAAACCTGTGGCCTGACTTGCTTCTTTCCACTGAGGTGGACCAGTGGCATGAGGAACTTCAGCAATTTTCATATCATGAGAGAGTGGGCTTTAGGTTTCATGAACTTGAAGAGAATCAAAGCCTCTGAACTTGTGGGCCTCTGAACATCTTCAGAAAGAGACCATTCATTCCGCTAAGGTTGAGATGTGTTTCATGTGGGAGAATGGTTGCAGGAGAAATTGTAGTACAGATGTATTTCCAAAATTTGAATATTTCTGGAGTTTTCCTATTAAAATCTAGGTAGTCCAGGAAGAAATCCTGGGCTATTGTGACACATCTACTCTACAGGGTCTATTCTACAGGCATAAATAATAACCCACAAGTAGAAAAACACATTTTGCCTCTTGTTCTTCTCAGGCAGAGGAGTTATGCTCCTTTCTTTGACTTACTGGAGATGGTGGTGGAGGGAGTGAAAGTGCTCTGTGTGTGTGAAGGCCCTAAAACTTAACCTTTTAATAATCAAAAACCCACAAAAACACTGAAGATTTAAAACTAAAAATTTTGTAGGTAAGAGCCTAGTTGAAAGCACTTTGAGTTCTTAAACATTTATCTTGGCCATTATCACAAGTTTGAATAAAATCATAATGCCAGATATTCTCATTGACTTTTTTATTACCATTAATCTTCCTTTGGGATAGCCATCTATGCCAGCAGATTATCTAATGAAATCTTCTGAGGAGCATTAGTGCAGCTCCCACAGCATTCTCCTGGAGAAACTGGCTGCCCATGGCCTGGACAGGCATACTCTGTGCTGGGTTAAAAACTGGCTGGATGGCTGGGCCCAAAGGGTGGTGGTGAATGAAGTTAAATCCAGTTGGAGGCTGGTCACGAGTGGTGTTCCCCAGGGCTCAGTTTTGGGGCCAGTTTTGTTCAACATCTTTATCAATGATCTGGACAAGGGGATTGAGTATACCCTCAGCAAGTTTGCAGGTGATGCTAAACTGGGTGGAAGTGTTGATCTGCTTGAGGGTAGGAAGGCTCTACAGAGGGACCTGGACAGGCTGGACCAATGGGCTGTGTCCAGTTGTATGAGGTTCAACAAGGCCAAGTGTTGGGTCCTGCGCTTGGGCCACAACAACCCCATGCAATGCTACAGGCTTGGGGATGAGTGGCTGGAAAGCTGCTTGGCAGAGAGGGATCTAGGGATGTTGGTCGACAGCCGACTGAATATGAGCCAGCAGTGTGCCCAGGTGGCCAGGAAGGCCAACAGCATCCTGGCTTGTATCAGGAATAGTGTGACCAGCAGGACCAGGGAAGTCATCCTTCCCCTGTACTTGACATTGGTGAGGCTGCGCCTTGAATACTGTGTTCAGTTTTGGGCCCCTCACTACAAGAAGGATATTGAGTTGCTGGAGCGTGTCCAGGGAAGGGCAATGAAGCTAGCGAAGGGTCTAGAGAACAAGTCTTCTGAGGAGCGGCTGAGGGATCTGGGGTTGTTTAGCCTGGAGAAGAGGAGGCTGAGGGGAGACCTTATTGCCCTCTACAACTCCCTGAAAGGAGGTTGTAGCGAGGTGGGTGTTGGTCTCTTCTCCCAAGTAGCAAGTGATAGGACGAGAGGCAATGGCCTCAAGTTGTGCCAGGGGAGGTTTAGATTAGATATTAGGAAAAACTTCTTCACGGAGAGGGTTGTCAAGTATTGGAACAGGCTGCCCAGGGAAGTGGTCAAGTCCCCATCCCTGGAGGTATTTAAAAGATGGGTTGACGAGGTGCTTAGGGACATGGTTTAGTAGTGGACAGGTACGGTTGGACTCAGTGATCTTAAAGGTCTTTTCCAACCAAATGATTCTGTGATTCTAACAGTGAAAGTACATCATGGAAGACATGAAAATTTACATTGTTCTGTGGTTGGGATACAAAGCACAACAAGGTTTAGGTTGTGTGTCATGTTCACTTTTCCCTCAATTTATATTTTACCAATAAACAAAATGAATGGCTCTAAAAATTTTGCCAGTGTTACTTAGTACTTCCACATCCTGCAGTGGGGGAGGAATTCAGGAATAGCTGTGTGACTTCATGTGTAATCTTTGCTTTCGTGAAAGGGGGGGGGGAAGTCATAGGAAGATAGATACTATGAATATCATCAAATAGCTCAGTTGTAGAAAATCTCCTTTTTTGTTTTGCTTTTACATTTTAGTTCTTCCTTTTTTCCTTACTGCTTTGTGGAAAGCTGACAGAAAAAAGCAATAGGACTAGATAGAAAGATGTCAAATGCACAAGCACAACATAAAAATAAAGAAGAATCCAGAAATTTTGTAAGCAAAATTTGAGGTTATTATAGTATTAGTAAGTAAAGTATTCAGAGAGCATGGTGCAACTTCACATATTAAATACACTCTCAAATCATTCATTATTTGTTATCGCAGCTGCTGCAGGTTTTGCTCTCTGTCTAGGACAGTATTCATTCAGAGAAAATAGTTGCTGCTAAATACTGTAATTAGAGATTGGGGATAAATGGAAATCAGCTGGAAACTGAGCTTTTATGCTCTAGCTCATTATTATCCTTGGAAGCTGTGGTGAAGGGAGCTTTTATAACTGACTTAGTATTTGTTAGGTTTTTCCCCCCTGTTCTTGAACTTAGTTATTTCTTGTATGCATGTGCATTTCTTATGAAAAGACTACATGATATGAATTGCTTACATTTAGGAAAGTCTCCTAAAATTTGATGCTCTCTCTATATATATATCAGCTATATGTAAATGAAAAAATAATTCTTCTTTACTGGCTGTTTACAAAAGTGGTAGATATCCAAAAGCATAGTAAATTTTAGTCTTTTTAAAAAATATAGTACCTATACAGGGAACATTCAGTCTATCTGTGAGGTTGTTGAGTTTTGTTAGCAGCTACTTGTCACTACCTTACTCCTTAAATATATCTACATTAATTCTTACTGCAGTTTTTTTCCTGATGTCATTTGTGTGTTTGGTTTTTTAATCTTGTCTTACATGTTTATAGCAAAGCTATTGAAAGGGAATCCTAGATATTTACAGGATATGCCCTTGGAACTCAGAGTGAGCATGCTTTCAGCTGAAAAGCATCATAATTATTTCATCTGAACATCATACATTTTTGATAATTTGCTTCTAATTACCTTGCATGTTCTCTCGGAAGCATAATGTTAATTGTGGGGAAAAATGGCCTTTAAAGCTAAACGCACCAGTTTTATTAGTTAATTCTTGAAACTTCAGGATATAAGGAAATTGATTTAATTCAGATTAAAGTTGTATCATTTACATGTATCTTCCAGTGTAACTGTTTTTTAGCTGCTGTTTTCTGTAACAATCATTATTGTGTAACTGAATGGTTCTCTCTCTAAATAGCATCTAGAGTTTCTAACATCCTTTTCCTTTTTTAACTTCAGGCTGCAATATCATCCTTTGACCTGACTTGGGTGTTTCTCTGTGTGACAGTTCTAATGGATGTGAGAGAGAGAGAGAGATGCAGCCTATATTCTGTGCAGAGCACTGTCAGAGCAGTGATATTTCAGTCCTTGTGAGATTTAGGTAAATCTCTTGTGCAAATCTTTGCTTTGGGAAAGAGAAATAGTTACTCCTATGAAGAACAGTGGTGTTTTTATTGACAGCATATTTCTGGAAGGAAATAAAACATCTCAGCAGACTGTCACAGAGACCTTGTTTAAAAAGTAGTCCTGTGGGACACAGAAGGGCACTCTGACACTGGGATTGGCTCCTCTACCCCCTTTTTCTCTAGTTATGCTGTAGAAGCCGCCCAGTCCAAGCCTTTGCACAGAGGCAGGATCGGTTGGACCTACAACTGACAGAAGCTTTTTACTTCTGATGCCCATCAGAACTTTGAAGTAATCTGGTCCAGTGCTTCTCCATCCAAACAGTTGGAAAGGTGCTGACTTTACAGTATTTTACACAAGTTCTGTGTTACAAATTAAGCTCAGTCACTTTGTCTTTTTCCTTGTCATGAAATGGTGTTAAGCACTAACATCTTTATGACGAAGTTTGAGAGCTAACATGCTGTTTGTTCTTCCTCGGAAGAAAGATAGGAAAATAAAACATTATCTGAAAGGGTCAGAAACATGAAAAAATGATTACTTAAATTTTTCACTGTTGTTTTATTGTAACACATAGGTTACTGAATACTTCATCTTAGAAATGCCAGACAGTATCTGCTCCCCCAAATACTGTCTTCATTTCTTTTCCACTAACCGCTGTGCTATATTTATCCATCTTCCATTTTTATCCATCTTTAACATTGTTAAAGCAAACTAAGAAATTCACAAGTAGCAGCAAAAACCATGACACTGGTGCATGCTAAGGAGATACTTTTGAGTAAGACAAGTGTTATTAATCTGAAAATACAGCACTACTGCAGCTTTTGACCATAATTTAAAAAAATCAGTTACTGTGCAGTATATAATTACTTTATTTTTACACACAAAATAGAACAGGACTAGAGTTTCTAGTTCTGTTCCTAATCTGGCAATGCTGGGGTTTGTCTTGTGTAACATACTGCAAACACACATGTAAGCAGAATTTAAAAATTTTGCCACTGCCAAAGCACTAAAGATCAATTCAGTTCCAAATCTTGGTTTCACAGAATCATTAAGGCTGGAAAAGACCTCTAAGATCATCTAGTCCAACTGTCAACCCAACACCACCATGCCTACTATGCCATGTCCCAAAGTGCCACGTCTACACATTTTTTGAATACCTCCAGGGATGGTGACTCCACCACCTCTCTGGGCAGCCTGTTCCAATGCCTGACCACTCTTTCAGTAAAGAAATTTTTCCTAATATCCAGTCTAAACCTCCCCTGACACAACCTGAGGCCATTGCCTCTTGTCCTATTGCTTGTAACTTGGGAGAAGAGACCAACACCCACCTCACTACAACCTCCTTTCAGGGAGTTGTAGAGAGCAATAAGGTCTCCCCTCAGCCTCCTCTTCTCCAGGCTAAACAACCCCAGATCCCTCAGCCGTTCCTCATAGGACTTGAGCTCTAGACCCTTCACCAGCTTCGTTGCCCTTCTCTGGACACGCTCCAGCAACTCAATATCCTTCTTGTAGTGAGGAGCCCAAAACTGAACACAGTATTCAAGGCGCAGCCTCACCAGTGCCGAGTACAGGGGCATGATCACTTCCCTAGTCCTGCTGGTCACACTATTCCTGATACAAGCCAGGATGCTGTTGGCCTTCTTGGCCACCTGGGCACACTGCTGGCTCATGTTCAGCCGGCTGTCAACCAGCAACCCCAGGTCCTTTTCTGCTGGGCAGCTTTCCAGCCTTGCATGGGGTTGTTGTGACCGATGTGCAGGACCTGGCACTTGGCCTTGTTGAACCTCATACAATTGGTCACAGCCCATTGGTCCAGCCTGTCCAGATCCTCTGCAGAGCCTTCCTACCCTCAAGCAGATCGACACTCCCACCCAATTTGGTGGTGTCTGCAAACTGACTGAGGGTACACTCGATCCCCTCATCCAGATCGTTGATAAAGATATTAAACAAGGCTGGCCCCAAAACTCGGCCCTGGGGAACACCGCTTGTGACCGGTCACCAACTGGATTTAACTCCATTCACCACAACTCTCTGGGCTCAGCCATCCAGCCAGTGTTTTGCCCATCGAAGAGTACACCTGCCTAAGCCATGAGCCGCCAGCTTCTCCAGGAGAATGCTGTGGGAGACAGTGTCAGAGGCTTTATTAAAGTCCAGGTAGATAACATCCACAGCCTTCCCCTCATCCACTAGGCAGGTCACCTGGTCATAGAAGTAGATCAGATTGGTCAAGCAGGACCTGCCTTTCATGAACCCATGCTGGCTGGGCCTGATCACCTGGTTGACCTGCACATGCCTGTTGAGCACACTCAAGATGAAAGTTTGCTGCAGAATCTCCCTGCTTCAGAATAACTGCTTTCTTGTGATGCTGGGGAGAGCCCTGCATGACAGGCTAGATAAAACTGTTAGAATATTCTGTTTGGAAAATGTCCTATGTAAGTTGTTAAAAGCCATTAAATGCTTTTCAAGATGGGTTTTTTTCAGCCAAAACAAAGCAATTGAAAGGACTTCATTTGAAAGTTTTGTCATCTAGTCCTGGTTTGTCTGAGAATAACACTGAATTGTATGTTGGGTCAGTGCTTTGATAGAAGGAACAAATAGAAATCTCAGCACGTTTCTGGGGCAGTTGGCCCAAATTAGCATAGTGGCACTTCTGCTACACTCACTGTTTATGTTTACATCACTAAGCTCTGTCCTAGGAGAAAACTCAGTAGGCATTGCTCCTTGTACAGTATCTGAGAGAAGGGAAGAACTACTTTCTCTCACGTGGAGGCTAGGACATTTCAGCATTTGGCACTGTGCTGCCAAGAGTGCAATTCAAGCAATTACAAAGAAAGCAAGAGGGACAATGGCTTTGTTTCAGTGCTTAATTGGGAAGGATGGACCTATTGTGGCATTGGTGTTTATCAGAACCCAGGAATCAGCAGATAAAAAAAGGATTAGGTATATGTTTCTTTGCTTTGCCTTGATTGGCTGTGAGCAGTATGACTGTATCTATTTACCAAGAAGCAGGCTACAGAAATCAGTGTAACTGGTATCAAAACCTGTTGCTTATATTATTGTTCATCAGTTGGTAACTTTGTATCCAACATGAAGGGAAGAAACAATTTCTGAATAATAAAGACTGGCCACAAAGATAGTGACAGGTACCATCCTACATTCTGTAGTAGCAAAATCATCTAGCATCATCTGATTTATTACTCTAAGACTCGGGAAAATTGATAGATGAACAAAGGCAGAACTTCAGGGTTTGCTCAAGGAAAGTATAAGAAGTTCCTGAAATGTCATGTTTTTAAGAGCTAAAACAGTAAAGTGGATTTAACATTAAAAAGGTAGCAAGCAGTCGTCTTTGTTGAGCAACCTGTTCCTGTGAAATCTGTACACTTCCTAGACAGCAATAAGGTATTTTATACTGCGCAAAAATTTTAGGGCTCCTAAGGCAAAAATCTCTACAAATTAGTGAAGATGTTAAACATGGGGCACTTGCAATACTTAGGACTGACCAAGAAAAGAATGACACTGAATTAAGGCAAAGCAGCTTAGACATCCTAGATAAAATTCTGCATGAGTTTATAAACTACACATCTAGTAGGAAGGTTTTTGCTACTCCAGGAGGAGGGAAAAAAAAGGTCTGTCCCATAGGTCTCTGTACAAGATGTTTGCCTTCCTTTTTACTACCAAACATAATGAAGATTTGTAGTGAGTGTATGTCGCTTATTTCTGTTAGTGGGGAAGACTGAAAACTTTCAGTCATGAAAATTATTGATGTTTGTTTCTCTTCAACTGAGAGGAACATCAGCTCATGAGAGGAGACAGGTGCCAACAGTCTGTATAAATATTATGTTGCATTTACTGGAGTATTTAGCAGGTATTTCAGCAACCACGGGATGCTAGTTTCCCAGTATTGAGTGGTTTATAGAACAGGTATTTAACAATGGAAACTTTAATTGCATTGGAGTGAGACTAATTGTTATCAAATAGCCATTCTTTGCTCTCAGGCTGTCTCATTGCAGGTGGAAGGAGGTAGTATTATATTCCAAAATCCAAGCATGTGTTCTATTGAAACACCTGACATTTTACTGTACTCTTCCCAGTGTTTATATTTTAAACATACACACACACATATATATATTCTTGTACTGTATGGTAAATTTTACAAAGTGTATTTAACATGTTTGTTACATTTTCTTACTTCAATGATCAGAGTTACTTTCCTAACTCTACTGCAGATCTGTCTTGCTTGCAGTGGCGACTTAAGTGCTTTGAAATTTTTTTCCAAAAACTTTTCCGAATACTTATGGACCACTTAGTACTCATTAATTTAGAGTGAGGCTTGTATATTTAGGTCAGCTTTGAAACTAAGCTTTCTTATTTTACCTTTTATCTATTGTGCATGTTTATAGTAAGTTCTGCAGAGCAGAATTGTCTTTTTATTACATGGGTGAGTGAATGTCTGTTACTAACCAGACCTTGATCTTGGTTGAGGATATTAGTTATGCTTTTAAAACAAATAAACAATTAATTATTTTCCTAGTTTCTTCACTGGGCTTTTTATAAAGGAAAACTTTAAGTGCTTAAAATTTTGCTATTTCTCAGATGTGTCAGTTCAGAGAAAATGAAGCACCCTCTGTTTATTATTTGTCAGGATTGGATTTTCAGTAACTGGTACTTTTGAATTCTGGAACAGTTCATAGGTATAAGTTCACTTCCTTTTCTTTAGCAGTGAAAGGTTTTCCTGTTTATCTATTGCTCTAGAAACTTTCTAATATGAATTCTTATTTTCTTGGTCTTTTAATCTCTGAAATAATATGTTCAGCCCTTTAGCTCACATTTCTTTCTTTGAAATGAGACTCACTTGAATAATGTCACACTTCTAATAGAATTTAATTTCATTCCAATTAGAAATTCCAGATATTATGAACAGAAAGCATCTTAAATTTTTCAGGTAAGTTCTTTTTATTATCACTACTGATCTGTTTATGCAAAAAAGTATTTCTGAATTTGACAGGTTGTATGTTTTTTTTCTTAAAAAAGAATTTATGCAAAACTGTCAAAGCATTTGTCATTTGAAAAAGCAGACTAGGTATGGTGTTGCTATTTCGGCATATCTTAGCTGTTACAAGCTAAACGCAGGTGACAGTTAATCATTAAAACATTGGAAAGGTTAGAAAGCTTCAACAGTTAGAATTCCATTTCTGTAACTTAAGTATCTCTTTTTTTTATATTCTTAGAGAATATTTTCTCTTTACCTAAAATTCTCACCTCAGCTGTTCACTGATTTACACAAAAAGGATTAGCATTTACTGTTAGTGTTTAAGGCTCAAGACATAGATTTATTGATAAATGGAATTACACTGTTTTCTTGCCTGAAATGAGGTTTCAGATGCTAATTGCAGTCATATAACATAGTGACCTAAGTTATTTATGGTCAGAACTTATCATTAAGTAGCTAAAACAGCACTAAGTTTTAGTCATGTTTCCTAAGATCCAACTCTAGGTGTAATACAGTCTGCAGCAGTGTTTGGGTGTAATACTAGTTGAAAATCTTAAGTGAATTGATGACTTGCAACCAGTTAAAAGATCTGGGAGCTGTGAAACTTGCTGCTAGCTCATCTGGGGCAGCAAGCGAATATGCCTTGGTAGTGGATTGAATGACCGCTCTTGCTGACAGCACTATCAAATGAGATACTTTAGATTAATGAATGTTTATGTTGACAGGAATGATATATCACTAACTCCTAGGGGTGGTATGTAGCTAGAAGTCGTATTTATAGGATGTTGGAATAAAGCCAGAAATCTCAAAGAAGAGACAAGCCTCTGGCTGCTGTGTTTATAAATACACAATTGACTTTTGTACTGGGACATCTGATGGAACTGTTGTTTTATTACCTTGGTAGAGCAAAACCACGTCTGTCTTATAATTGGCAAATACTGTCTTTGCCCTTGAAAAAAATTATCCATAAAGTGCACTTACTATAATCAAACAAGCATTCTATTAATTGAGTACTGGATTTGACTTGTGATACATGAACCCTTCCTCCTTCATGGGGCCTTTTGAAATAATATACTTATCATGTGAATTAATGTTTACTAACGTTTTGTGTCCCCTTGAAGTCAGTCATACAAGATGTTAACAATTACCATAAATCATAGTGAAGGACTTTATGTACATGTACATTATCTCTGCAAATTGAGCATCCAGATGAGGAAACTCTTCCAAACTGCTTTTTCCATTGCTTACAAGACTGGGAGTTTAGTGTGTCAAACCTAAAAGAGGTGGCCTAAAGTAGTGACTGAGGATACAAATAGTCTGTGGGAATAAAGTGAATCATGTATTTTTTGTTCAGAATGTCAAATCTGAAAGTACTTAATTCTTCACAGAGAAATTATAGCTGCTGTAGTGTACAAGATCAGGTGAAAACGTTGGTGCTTATTCGTACTGCAGTGGGACTGATAGTATCATTTAGAAAAGCGGCCTCACTTGAGTTAGCATCTTCTGAGGAAAGGTAAATTAACTCTGCCACTCCTTCTTGCTATTTCTATTGGCAATTGTTTTTCATTACTTTTTCTTTTCTTCAAGAGAATGGGATGGTGATCTGAAGAAACTGCCAAACATCAAAATGAAAAAGCTGTCAGCTAGGGATGCTGCTTGCAGTCACCCTGAGGTGTCAGATGTGGAAGCTAAAGAAGAATTGAATAAAGCAGAAGAGGTGGCCTAATGAGCACCAGCTGATTCAAGAGCTGAAACAGCTGAAGGGAATTGTAAGAAACCTATTTTAATTATCAGTGGAAACAAGAATAAATTCTAACTATATTTGCAAAGGCTTTGCTAGTCACATTTTTATGAGCTCACTGTGTACCTATGGTAAAGAGTAAACATTATATTATTGGGTAAAGCTGTATATTATTGGATAAAAAATTTTGAAAATAAATAAATACTTAAAATCTTAATTATGTCCTTACTTCTCATACTGTACCTTCTCTTTAGGATGCAGGCTCCTGAGTTGACTCCTAAATATTGTAGTTTATATCTTGAAATCCTGACTAGTCATAGAGCAGTCAGGATTCAGACACCTGTTAGAATACTTCGTGGTGGGAAATCCTTACCTTTTCCTGGTAATGGCAAGAATGTATGTCATTTAGTATATAAATAGCAGGTACCCTGCTAAACAGTGCGCCCAGCTAGTGGCAGCTTTTATCCATCTCTTGTGGTGGTGGCTGGGATGTCTCAAGGTGTACGCAGTTTCGTGGCGAGCCAGTGATAGGCCTCATCTTACAAAACCCTGTGCTACGTCGCACAGAATGCTCACCTTGGGTGTAAGAAATGCTCTCCTGTTTGATGGAAATGTATATGCAGAAGATGAGATACATGGAGCATCAGTTAATCATGAAGAACTCTTGTACATTCTTTTGTCTGAGAATCTGTCAGGAACATACAGAGCTGGAAAGACTTCAATAAAATATTGAGTATTTTATGTTTTGTCAAGAGAATTTGAGAGAATTACACTGTCCTTACCACCCTGTATTGAAGAATTCAGATCAGAAGCCAATTAAAGTCCCTACAGTCTGTTTTTAAATAATCTTTTGTCTTTTTTTTTTTTTTTGCTGACCCCTCTGTTGAGAAAGCTGTGCATTTTAAAATTAAGTTGCTTAGGACTTTTAAATAGCAGGCTTGCTTTATGAAGCAACTCCTTAGATGCCTTTAAATGTGTCTTTCAAGAAGGTTCTTAGCAGATTCTCATTTTTAATACTGTAAAATAGAAAAAAAAAAAAGGAAAAAAAGGGCAAGGGCAAAGCCAGGGATAATTTCACAGCAGGCATTAAGTAGGACATCTCTGTTCGTGCGGATTAGATTGTCTGGGCACAGAAGTCACAGTTCAGATGTACTGTCTGTACACATTGTAGCAGTCACAGTTCAGATGCCTGTTAATTATGTGGAAATCATTATTCCTGGTGGATGATCTTTCTAGTCCTTGATCCCCAATACAGTTGTGTGTTAAACGACAAGGCTTTGTCATGGTAAATAGTTATGTGGGTTTCCCAGATTTCTTTTACAGATATCCAGGTATGTATTTTCTTAGCTCTGCAGCGTTACTGATGAGTGTTATTCTGTTAACATCTATATTAAGTTTTTCCCTCTTTACAAAATAGGCTTGTGCTATCTGTTCATGTTTTAGGAAACCATTCTGTTTAGGTAATATAGAATTAACCATTGTCCTCCTTAAATTAATCTAAAGAAGAAACCTGAATAAATTTAACAGACCTGAAGCATGTCTGAGTGATCTAATGCCTCTTCAGATGGACTGCAAGTCTTAAACTTGGCTAGAGGTCTTATCCTCTGACACCAGGCATATCTCTAGGCTGTCACATCACTGCTTTGTGTTTGTGTTTTAGAAATGTGTGTGCTGAAGTTCAGGTCAGGCCTTTGATATTTTTTTAACTTTGTTAAGTTGTGCCGTTGTGGAATTCAGCTTGTTTTGATTTATAAGACTTGAGGTGTTACACTGTGGTGGAAGCTGAACCAGGGTAATTGGTCTGAAATAAAGCCATGCGTGTGTTTGTTCAGTGGTTTGACAGATTTTTTGCCTTCAGAAGATTCATCTTAAATTTTTGCTTGTATACAACATCTGATGTGCTTTGAAGTTGTAAGTAGAAACATTGCAGAAAAAGTCACTTTCCCATCACATTGGGTAGAGTACAGAAGGAAAATGAACAGTAAGGTAACTAGAAGGTTTGGCATGTTACAATAATGACAGTATATTAGGCTGACATCCTGGTGAACGCTTTAAAAAAGCTTATGCAAAGTCATGGAGAATGAGATGTTCTATATTCCTTGAAAAAATTCACTAATAAGGCATTATAAAAAAGTAATTATTACTTGTGTGATTGATGTGATAGACAAATATTTGAAGTAATTTCTTTTTTAACATCTGTTGTTCACACTTCAAGAACTTTTTTACAATTTGTACTTCAGTGAGTTTGTGGATTTTCTCCCTTGAAGTCCATGTATTCACTGCTTGTTTAGCTGGCTTTTAAACTGTCTTGTTGACCTGCTGCATAAGTAATGAAAAAAGAACAGTTTCTGTGTGTGAACTTCTTACATGGAGGTGATTCGAGACAGCCAGCATGGCTTCACCAAGGGCAAGTCCTGCCTGACTAACCTGGTGGCTTTCTATGATGGAGTAACTGCATCAGTGGACAAGGGAAAAGCAATGGATGGCATCTATCTGGACTTCCAAAAAGCCTTTGACACGGTCCCCCACAATGTCCTTCTCTCTAAATTGGAGAGATATAGATTTGATGGGTGGACTGTTCAGTGGATAAGGAACTGGTTGGATGGCCGCAAGCAGAGGGTAGTGGTCAACGGCTCGATGTCCAAATGGAGACTGGTAACAAGTAGTGTCCCTCAGGGGTCCGTACTGGGACCAGTGCTGTTTAATATTTTCATCAACGACATAGACAGCGAGATCGAGTGCACCCTCAGCAAGTTTGCAGATGACACCAAGCTGAGTGGTGCAGTTGACACGCCTGAGGGACGGGATGTCATCCAAAGGGAACTGGACAGGCTGGAGAGGTGGGCCTGTGCAAACCTCATGAGGTTCAACAAGGCCAAGTGCAAGGTCCTGCGCTTGGGTCGGGGCAACCCCTGATACCAATACAGGCTGGGAGATGGTGGGATTGAGAGCAGCCCTGCGGAGAAGGACTTGGGGGTACTGGTGGATGAAAAGCTGGACATGAGCCAGCAGTGTGCGCTTGCAGCCCAGAAGGCCAACCGTATCCTGGGCTGCATCAAAAGAAGCGTGGCCAGCAGGTCGAGGGAGGTGATTCTGCCCCTCTACTCGGCTCTGGTGAGACCCCACCTGGAGTACTGCGTCCAGCTCTGGAGCCCTCAGCACAAGAAGGACATGGAGCTGTTGGAGCGGGTCCAGAAGAGGGCCACAAAAATGATCCGAGGGCTGGAGCACCTCTCCTACGAGGACAGGCTGAGAGAGTTGGGGCTGTTCAGCCTGGAGAAGAGAAGGCTGCGGGGAGACCTTATTGCGGCCTTTCAGTACTTAAAGGGGGCCTATAGGAAAGATGGGGACAGTCTTTTTAGCAAGGCCTGTTGTGACAGGACAAGGAGTAATGGTTTTAAACTAAAGGAGGGTAGATTTAGGCTAGATATAAGGAAGAAATTTTTTACCATGAGAGTGGTGAAGCACTGGAACAGGTTGCCCAGAGAGGCAGTGGAGGCCCCATCCCTGGAAACATTCAAGGTCAGGTTGGATGGGGCTCTGAGCAACCTGATCTAGTTGATGATGTCCTTGCTCACTGCAGGGGGGTTGGACTAGATGACCTCTAAAGATCCCTTCCAACCCAAAGCATTCTATGATTCATTCTATACATTGATTTATCAGAAAAAATAATATGTAGCTGTCAAATACTCATATTTGAATTGAAAAGTAATCTGGGCTTAAGTTGATAATGTGCAAGACCAATTTACCAGATGTGTTTTGTTGCAGAATATTAATGTGGCAATGGGGAAGAAAAACCCAAAAGGTATTTATTTATTTATTATTTCTGTGCTCAGAGTTTTTGTGCTGAGAAGCCTGGAGTGGGGGTAGAGAGAGTCTTTTGCTTCATGTGTGTTACTGAGACAAGATAGTGGAATCTCTTCTATCAGTTTCATAATCCAGTCATGCCTGTGCTTTAAAGCCAGCTGTTAGGGTTTTGTATGTTGATGAGTTTCTTCCCTATGGTGGAGAAGAAGGATGAATGCTCTCAGGAGTTCTGAATTGTTACTCTGTTTCTTTAAAATCTAGAAAGCAGCTGCTGTTAACAGGGGGAACAGGAAATACTTATGTGATGTTCTCTGTTCTTACAAACTTGCTGTAGGGAATACCTGGAAATTCTGTTCATTTGTAACTAAGGATTACAGACTTTAATGTTAAATCCTCTATTACAATGCTCTGTAATTGACAGGGTTTTTTTTTTCTGGTTAAAGAATAATTTTATAGCAGCTTTCTTTCATACTTAACTTGTCAGGTATTGCTTCACAATGTCCCTGGTTTTTTTAATTGTTAACTGCAAAGTTGTAATAGCTAAACCTCAAGTTTCTTTAATTCTCAGGGCTCATATTAAACATACAAAATTTCAAACAAAAAGTAACATTTTTAACATGGAAAGCCACTTTTACATAAGAACTTTGGGGTTTTTTTATGTATTTTCTAATATGTTACACTGTACTTTGCAGGGTACTGACCGAGTTATACTTCTACTCCAGACAGCCTTGGAGAGCTAAGACTTCTCTAAGGAACTGGCTGAATTACATTCAAACTTTCAGTAGCAGCTGAGTTGTTAGTTGTGCTCTGATTCTAGAACTTACTCTGTTGATGGTCTCAGTTGGAAGGAACCAGCTGAGTTTAATTCCAGTAGCAGTATGATTTTTTTCATGTAAACAAAGCAAATGTTGATTTAAAAAAAAACAAAAAACAAACAAAACAGAAAACACTGGCCTTCTCAAGGCTGGTTGTATGCAGTGGATTAATTAATTTACAGTTGTTTAGTGTTGGAAACAAAAATGACTGAATTAATGGAACTGTTCACCATGGCTTTCCAACATTTGTGATGTGGAGAAACAAGCATACAATGAAGCACTTAGCCTCATTATTGTATTTTTCCTTTTTTCCACTGCCAACGTATGTGTCAATCCTTATGGAACTCCAGGATGTGCAGTGGGATGCAACAAGTCAAAAAGGCAATATGTATGAACCATTTTCTGAGCCATTCCTAAGTAGTTCAAGGAATATACTTAAAGAGTATCTTCTGTGTGAATTTTTTTTTTTTTTTGATTGCAGTAGCATGTGTACTCATCTCTGTAGTGACACTGCCGTGTGTGAGGACAGAGTCTGGGATCAAAAAATGTGTATGTTGGAGTCCAACTTTTAAAAAACTCTTTTTTGCTAGACACCTGGCAGATAGGCAAGAGTAGTAAAAAAGGACATTATTGTTTTTTCTCAGCAGAAAAAGTTCTCCACTTACTTAAGGAATCCTCCAGGCTTAGTTTTCTAGTAAAGGGTCAAGAAATGCCTGTGCTTCAGAAGTATGTCAGATTGGCTGGTTTGGTCAGTCTCAGCACACTACAATGCATACATCATATTTCTATCTTCTAGCTCTTTCAAGAGTAAAAATTCATTATAATTGACTTCCAGACTTTCTTCCTAAAAAGAAGGAAGTTATATGAAGGTAAGAAACTTTGCTAATGAGGTGTGATTTATACACTGCAATTTAAGCTGTTGCCTTAAATACAGCTAGCAAGATCGTGTGCAGAGTTCCTGTAATGAAACTCTAAAAATAGCCTGACTGTGGGAGACTTACTGTAGTGGTGCTGTAATCAGGTTCCTTAGGCCTTCACTGCTTGTATTGCAAATACTGCCCAATTTTCTTAAAAGGAACAGTTTAATGTGTAACAAGTTACCTGTTACAAATGAAAAATAAAACTATTTAGACTTTCAATTAAGTTATTAGACCAGTGCCAGCATTAGTCTAAAACCAGAAGCATTTTCTAAAGAAATACAGAAAGGTGGCAGCATTCTACTAATATCAGCTCGTATTTGTGTAAGTTCACACATAGTCAACCAAGACAGTAACATGCTGATTTTAAAATTTGTGAAATGACAATGCCTGTTTTTATTTGGAATAGGGCTGATTATTGTATTTTCATATATTTTACCTTTGAGCTGTTTAAAAACAAAAGGAAGTTCTGTGATTCAGTTAGTATCAGTCATAAGTATTTGCAAGTAACAGAAGGGCAAGTGTCTCCCAGGGCCCACCCTCTCCAGCAGACCTGGAATCGTTGTGTTCTCAACCACAGTGTAAAATTTGTCCGAGGTTATTTTCTGAGCTCCATGTCATAGGTAGCAGATGTGGTACACCATTCGGAGTACTTTGGGTGAGTCCTTTGTTAACTGACAATTTTTTTTGGCTTTTAGATAAAGTTCATGGAGAACAGCCTCAATATTTGGGGGAGGAAGGTGTGAGTAAATACTGTATAGCATGTTTCTTTGTTTATGTGTACACAGAGAGCAGACTGAACAGAAATGTGTTTTGTGTTCTAATAGTACCCTTCATCAAGAGATTCAAACTCCTGTGTGGAAAGCAAAAAGGTATAGTGAACTACACCTTCAGTCTCTTAATTCTAAAAATAAATTTGGTTCTATTTTTCCATATGCTATAATGAAAGGAAACGAATATATCTTTATTACTGGAATTTCCTTGGTTATGCTGTTTCTTCTGTATCCTATCTTGTAGGGATTCATGAATCCATCTTTGATTTATATGGTGAGCTAGTTAGGGCAGCTTTAACAAAATGAACAATCTGTTGGCCTTGTATGCAGGGAATGTGATTTGTTAGAACACTTCTCCTGTGTTTTGAATGTATATTCTTAGCAGTCACAAGCCATATTATGACGACTTATTCCAGCTAGAAGTGTGAGGTTTCGAAACTTAGCCCACTCTCTCTACAGCTGACAATCTAGGATAAAGATACAGGGTAGGTGGATCCAACCCTCTTTAGAAAATTAAATCTGTAGTTTGGTTGGAATGCCGTGTATTTATCAAGATAGTATACTTTCTTTGGTTTTACACCTGAGTTAAAGTACAGAGATTCTTTTATAATGCAAACATGTAATATTTCTTTTCATTAAAAAAAGCATTTAAGGTTTTTGGAAAAGGAGAAAATCTCACCAAGTAGAATTATGAAATAATAAAAAAGGAACCTGATCATTCTGACAATCTAAGGTGGGATTAGCTTTATCACATACAACAAACAGTTCGTTCCAAGGCACTGCTCTCCTCATGAAGTTTTCTTCCTCTTATCCTCCTGCAGTTGAAACCCAGTACTAGTTGTTCATTTTGCTATGGATGTAAACCCAGCTGCTTTCTGGGAGTTCCTGTTCTTATATATCCCCTTCCCAGTCTTCCTTTCTGCAAGTTAAACAACCATAGTTCTTTACAAGTGTTTTTGTACTGTGAGGTATTTTCCTCAGTATTCTGCCAAGGTGTGGTACCCAAAACTAGCCACTTCAAGCCAGCAGGTTTATAATTTTTAAGTATGCAGCTTAATATATATTGTTCACCTTTCTTGCAAGAGTGTGCTGTTGCCAATTCATGTTCAGCGTGTGATGCTCTATATAACAAAGTGACAAATGTAGAATACTACAGTAATTTGGGTCATTTGTTTAATACAAATACATTTTTTTCACAACAATAAGCAGATATATTACTTTTGTTTCCCATACCTTCTGTCTTTCAGTACACATTCACCCACAAGAACATACAATTTTTCTTTTGCAAAAGAGAGGGAGTTAAACAAGTACCACAAACTCATAGTTTCAAGTATCATACACAGTAAAATATTTTCAAATAGATTAAGTTTTGTTGCATTATTAGAAATCATAAATGGTTTGTTCTGGTGATGGGTAATTACTATTTTTTTCTACACAACAAAAATAAATACTGCTTTCGGATAATAGCAGTGTGTGAATGGCACAATTGGACTAGTTGAGAGTCTTCATAATGCTAGTGATAGTCAAAAGTGGTATGTTTATGCCAGTTTGAAATAAACTCCATAATGCTTTTAATGTAAAACAGGAGAAGCAGCGTGCATGTTCACAGGTTAAGAGTATCTTGTTTAAAATTCCAGATCTCATCTGACACCCGATTATTTCTACCTACCTTCATTACAACTTGCCTAAACAAGAATGCAGATTAAGCTCTTCTCTGTAATGGCAGCTCAGAGCAAGGTTCTGCCCTTACGGGTTTAGCCAGGCTAAATTCTGCTGTCTGTGCGTTTGCTTAAGATGGCACTGTGGCTGCACAGGCAGTTTGATACAGATCTTATTTGATATATGTTGTGGTTTAACCCGGCGACTATTAAACTAATATAATGAATGCTTATCACAAATTTGTTTTAACATGCTCTGGTCAGATCTGTCGTTATCTCGAACCCTTCATGCCCCACGTTGAGCACCAAAAAGGACTGTCGAGGTTTAACCCGGTAGGCAGCTAAACACCACACAGCCTCTCGCTCACGCCTTGTCCCCCCCTGCCCCCACAGCGGGATGGGGGAGAGAATTGGAAAAAAAAGAAAAAAAAAAGAGTAAAATCCATGGGTTGAGATAAAGACAGTTTAATAGGACAGAAAAGGAAGGGAAAATAATGATAAAATAATATATAAACAAGTGATGCACAATGCAGTTGCTCACCACCTGCTGACTGATGCCCAGCCAGTCCCCGAGCAGCAATCCCTGCCCCCCGGCCAACTCCCCCCAGTTTATATACTGAGCATGACATCATATGGTATGGAATACCCCTTTGGCCAGCTTGGGTCAGCTGTCCTGGCTGTGCCCCCTCCCAGCTTCTCGCTGGCAGGGCATGAGAAGCCGAAACCAGGACAATGTATCATTTTCATTAAAAAGTCTTAGAATGTGTCTTAAAACTTTCAGTATACTGTTTTTGCAGGATAGATTCCTGTGGTCATTAAGTTAGTACAGAAAATTGTGCTTTGTGTGGGAATAAAAAAAAAAACCCTGTTGATAAGCAGCTGCCTAGTGTCTGTATTGGTGCACCTTCCTTATTCATGCAGACCTGTATCCAAGGCATGTTGGTGTGAATAGCTCCTTGCCCTCTTGAAGAGGAACCAACCTGTTTCAGAAACAAATTCCAATCCTGCATGAAATCCCTGAAAGCTCTAGAATATCCACTGCACCTAAGAAGAGAAAGGGATGCACGGGCTAATACTGTAATGCTTTATAAGGTTAAAGACTGCTTCAAGCCTGCTGTAATCTCTCTTGCTGCTGACTTGTCTCATTGTCTGTCTCAGCAGACACTGTCCCATTTTGCTCCTGCTGTCCAAATTAATATTTCAAAGGGAGAGGAGGAATTTCAGCTGAAGTCTTTCTCCATTCTTATATCTAACTAACTGTAAGCTCAGTTGTGCATGTAGTTGAGATGAGTGCCAAAATAGTGTTTTGAAGTCATTAGTATAAAATTTTCCAAGTTGTCTGTTCTGTTGCCGACTCTTCAGTGTCTTTTTAAAAATGCACAGTAATCTTGTTGGATGCTATAAATCGGCTTTCAGAAGCCTCAGGTATTTTTTTTTCTTTGAGTTGAATTTTATACTTGTTCAAGAAAAAAACCAATGTGAATTAGTCTCCAGTAAACTGCCAAAATAGGGGATAAAGTACTTTCAATGGGGTCATGGTGTTACAGCAGGTCAAAGAACAAGGTGGCTGAAGAAGCAGGGTTACTGTCACTTAGTAAGAAACTTTCTGATTATTTCAGAAAGCTCTTAATTATCTTCCATAATAATGTTCTTTGTCAGTCAACTTTGCTATGATTCATGAGGTTTTATTGTAAACATCATTCCAAACATTTAGATGCAGCTAGTAATTTTAAGTGTCTAACTTCAGATATCATGAGATTTACTTTTTAGCAAGTAGAGTTACACTTTTTGAAAACCATGCTTTTGCAGAGTGTCTTGAACGTGTGCAGTTATGAGGCATTCCTTAGTACTGTCATCATTTTCTGAAGACCTTCTGAAGTCTCCTCCACAATCACAAACAGAGAAATGATTTGGTTACTCTTGTATGTTATTTCAAATGAGAAGCTGCTACAATTCCAATTCACAATTGTATAACTGGAAAGTTATTTTATATGAAAAGTGCGTGTCACTATGTGAAAAAACTTAAACATTAATCCAACTCACCTGGAGTAACTTAGAGCAAATATTAATATGTATTTAGGGCCTGTTCAAGCACCAAGATTTTATGTCCTGTCTAGACAAGATGACAGTCACTTTGTCACAGCCAAATTACACACGCAATTCCAATACAAAAGAACATAAGACTGATAGAAGACACATTTCTTGCTAATACTGCTACTTCCAATATTCCCTGAGCCTTAACCCAGTAAACACATTCACAAAGGAATGCCTAATATATAAACTCCAATACATCTTAGGCCCAGCACCCTGGATATTTGCAAGAATGGGATGATTCTGCTATTTAACTGTAGATATTTGAGTGTGTAAAGAGGAAATTTACCACTAGAAACTGAAAGGCTTCTGTAGAAGTCTAGTTCACTTGTAATTGTGGCAGATTTCCCCCTTTGAATGAACCTGTGCTCTCCTATCCTCTTTACTCTGATTCTTTATTTGCTTGTTTGCTTTTCCTCCTTTACCTAAATACAAGATCAAAAAAGAACTTTTAACTTTTTTTTAAAATACACATTACGTTCAGGCCCCAGACTTGTCCACGCCAGTACATAACTACTCCAAGTCAATACTTGCTGTTGGGTCCTGATGGTAAACATCACAGGTATGAGAAGTGAATCACAAAATTGGTTCTTTATATATAATTCACCCTGTTGGACACAGTATTGTATCTACATTCATTTATCTATTGCACCCTTTAATGCTATTCACACTTCATTTTTATATGAGAATGCTCAAAACACGAAGTTAACAACTGAACTGTTGAATCTCTAACACCTCAAGTTTACCTGTACAGAGGGAAACCATTGATTTATTTTTTCAGTCAGAAAGATAAAACCTAACTTTTCAGAACAAGGAGTTAAAAATTAATGTTCTCTTAAGATACATAGGTATATTCTCTTATGTCTACCTTTTTGTATCATGAATCTTAAAAAATAAAACAAAAAATGGTTTCCATCTTCCCTATGTGTCATCCTTTTTCAGACCTCTGATAATATGCAATTTACTTCTGTGTGATTCTGCAGCAAACTGCATTTTTTTCATTTATAGTTCTGCCTCAAAACTTTGTGTACCCAATGTATGTCTAATTCACTCTTACAAAGTAAAATAAACAGCTGAGCTGCTCTTCTAAATATGTATCTACACATTCTCTCCTTCCTGTACTTATTTTGCTGACAGCTATACTTAAAAAAATATCTGTAGCTTGAGACATGAGTTTATACTAGTTGGAATTGCTTACTTTTAAAAATTTCAGGCGTATTTAAAAACAATGCTACCCTTCATGTGTTTTACATATCCTTAGTTGACACAGCTGCCCAAACATTCAGGCACCACTGCAGTCACATGAATGTGTGTTACCGTATGAAGCTTAGAGAGTGAGTGCTGTGATACAGCTCTTTATACTTTGATTCAGTTAATGCATATAACTTGATTGGTCCCCTTTTGAAGTGTATCTTTGAGAAGATAAATAGCATATACAACTTTTAGTAGTAAACAGCTGAAAGGTTTTTGTTCTCTGTAAACAAAATGATTATGTCAGGTCTGTTTCTACTTTCCCAGCCATCCAATTTAAAAAAAAA
Source organism: Balaeniceps rex (assembly GCA_013401315.1). NCBI lineage: Eukaryota > Metazoa > Chordata > Aves > Pelecaniformes > Balaenicipitidae > Balaeniceps > Balaeniceps rex. The sequence continues at coordinate 96,616 of VYZW01005131.1, forward strand.
AAAAAAAAAGTACTCTTGTGACATTGGTTTGGCATTCTGTTAAACCTGTTCTCTATTGCACTTTCTACACTTCCACTTTCACTACACTTGCTGACTAGTTGAGAAACTACTTCACGAACGGTCACATTCCATACAGTAACAAGTTGCTTTGCTGGATCCATTTTCCTTGGAGGGTTTTGCTTTTTGTGTGTGTTTTTTTTTGTTTTTTTTTTTTTTTTAACTGAAAAAATGCACAGTCATTTCTACTCTCTTTTAGCATTTGTAGTGTAGAAAACACTACACCTTATTCTGCAAGGAAGAAACAATGCTGCCTCTGTCAAACTGGCATGACCTCAGATGTCGTTTCTTCAGCTGCCGGAAGAGAGTTTGTACCTGTCTGTGCTACTGGCACGACCACTGCGTCCTTGACGTCAGAGGTCTGAGTGCACGAAGAGTTCTTCTCCTCCATTTTTTTGGCGGTGTCCGGGCAGTTCTGGACAAAGATCACTCTGTTGTAGGCTTTCAACCTGCGCCACAGCTGAACATAAACCTTACACTGCACATACATGAAGACCAGGCCCCCTGTGAATCCAATGGCCACCACAACGAGTTTTGTCCAAAATGGCCATTCAAGGACACCTTTGAAATAAAACGTTTATATTTATTACCATTGTTATACATTGAATATCAAGTACTGAGTTTCAGTAAAATATTTTGAAAAGAAGCCACTTGCTAAGAATTCCCAGGTACGTATTGGGGCAGTTGTGGCTCAAGTAGAAAACAGCAGCAGTTTCCTATCCCATAGGCCAGCCAAGAAACTACCTCTGCCTCCCTTTTAACTTTTAACTGACTTCACCACAATTTGGTCAAATAAGAAATGCAAGGCCACTCTCACAAAGGAAGCATAATGCTTGATACAGTCAAAACCAAAACATTTTACTGTTCTTCAATAATACCCCCATATTCAATAGCTTGCTTAAGCAAAAATACACATACCGAACCAGAGATAACTGGATACCTAGAAATATTATACACATCTTCAACAACTGTTTTTTTTAATCGTGCTAGAAGCATGACCCTGCTTATGGTACCTGGAACACCAACATTTACAATATTATTACCTGGTCCTAGCTTCATCCTGAAGCCAGGGTATAGTAAAAAAAGCTAGTGGAAAGGGCTCTTATCTCCTGCATCACTTGCCTTCATTGGCCTGTTTTTTCTGCTGTCTGTGCAACCCTACCCCTGCCCTCCTGCCAAACACACCTATATCAAAAAGCAAAACTTATATTCCTATGTACTAAAAAAGTAACATTACAGTTTTTGGTGTATCTCTTCTTACTTTTCTCATTGCATTGATCAATCACATTGATATTTACAGAAAAATATATGGCTGCTAACACGAAAAAGCTAGAGATGAGAGCATTTGAACTTGATTATGATATGAATAATGTTAAAATTATTTGCTTTGGCCTAAATGTGGTCTTAAGATTTTAACAGAATAAATTAATGTTGTATTAAGAACAGCCTTCTCCTCATTAATTCATACCATTGCATCTGCTTTTTTCAACCGTTCAGTAGCCTAACATAAAGGAACAGCTACCAGCCTTCCTGTTACACATTGCCTCATCACATTTAAAGATTAAATGCTTTACACAAGAGTCAGACCTCTGTATCAATGCTTAAGCTGTCAGTCTGAACAATCGGAATAGGTTTGTTGGTTCTCTATGGGAGGTCTTTGAATAACGTTTTGCTCACTGAGAGTAGTATTCACGGTGCCTTGCAGATGCTATATTCAACCACTGGTGATATATCACAACAACTTGGTGATATTTCTGAGTTTTACACAGGGAACATTTTTGCCACAGGCAGGAAAGCAATCTGCGTTCCTTTGGAACTCAGCAGAAGAGCTGCAGTGAGGAGCCAGTCTCAACTCCTAGACCTGGTAATCTGGACTCCTCAAAAGCAACTCTACTGTTAGCCAGCTGTGTGAGTCTCAAGAATCTAAGTATCCCCTTTACTGTTAAACACATAGGAATGGGGCTTTTAATTAAATAAACAAACAGAGACCAAAAGAATATAAATTATTGCAAAAGCACAAAAAAATGTTCAAAGTAGCTGTCGTTTTCCCTGTCATGCTAACTGTTTAGTAGTGCTTAGAAATGTTAACAATGTATTAAGTGATAGTGCTAGCCAATTAATGTTTTGTTTGTTTTTTTTTTTTCTTTTTTTTAATTTGCAGCAAAATAAAAGCATACAAAGATCACGTAAATCACTTTATCTCCTTAACCACTATTACTCTGGTTAGTTGAACTTGCCAGGGACAAATCCTTTTATATTTGTTAAATTTGTTCACAAAATGTTTGTCATGCCTTTCTTCAATCCCCTGTTCCTGGGACAAAAGAAAGAAACAAAGAATACTTTGCTAAAGTGTCATATCCAGTGATGTGTCTTTCTTTTTTTTTTTCTCTTTAATAACTGTTTTTAAAAATCACTGTCTCTTTCTTGCTCTTAATTATGAAAACAGTATGGTTGCATCTGACTAAGCCCCATCAGTGGGTAACAACACCTAGAACCAGGTCACTGCTGGAGCGCTGAGCTCAGAAGAAAGAGGCTGAATAAATGGCTCAGCCTCTGTACTTACTTTAGTACTTCCACCTCTTAGCAGTAAAGATGTGCTGCTGCTTCTTCCATGGTAATACAGGAAGCATCATTTTTTGCTTAACTGCTATGCCACAGTGAATTTTGTACCTTTTGGTATACTCCAGCATTGCCATATTTTCACAGACTCAAGCTTTATTAGGAGAGACAAAGCTCAGCTAAGCCTAGACCTGTTTTTTCATGCAGAGCAAATTTATGTGAAACTTTATTCCCTACCACTGGCGCCACATAAATTCTAGAATATTTAAAATATATTCTAAATTAATGTAAATTCCTTTCTATAGACCAGTGACAGTTTTACCAATTAAGAGGTTTACATTTCTATTTATTTGCATCACATGCTTTTGTAAGGAGAAAAAAAATCCCTTTAAATATTTTGAGAGATACATTTAAAAAAGGATTTTTAAATTTACATGATATTAACAAACAGTACTAGTATTATTCAGGGCTTTCAGTTTTTCTCCTCCCCAAAATATGTTTATAAAGTGGTTTTCCTTCACTGTTCACTGTCTTTTCCCCAGCATTTCCCATTTAAATAGAGATAATGGAGAGAAAAGCAAACTACATATATGTGTCTCACCCCCGCCCGAAATACACGTTTGATTTTGTAAAAGTACTCCCCCAACAAGCAAATTTTGGGGCAAAAGAGTTCTCTTCACAAGCACTTATCTTTGCATGTTGTAAGTAGCTCTTTATCCATTTTTTTTAGTGTGGAGAATCATCCATTACATTTGGCAAACACTGAATTCTATACAAATCGTAAATACTTTTTGAGCCTAGCAGGATTAATTAATGTGATTCTTACACATTCTACATAGCAACAAAAAATCATGTTAGCTGTTTTGTTGTGTAAATTCAGCTAATCCACAGAAATACCTTTCCCCTTTTTAATGACTAGGATGATACAGTTGTACTCATAAATAGAAGTTCAAAGCCATTTCTTGTCCTGTCCTCAGGGCCAGTTTTTTTGAGATGAAAAACAGGGTTACCCATTTAGAAAGAATGCAAAACAAGACTTTGTAGTATACATTTGTCTGTGACTTACTGAGGCTTGTTACACATTTTCCTCTCAGCGGCAAGAAAGGCAAGCATCAGGAGTGTCATCAAATATTTATCTAACTAGCAAGACACAAAGCTCTGCCTGTTTTGTTTTCCATGTTAACTCCAGAGTATAGCACAAAGCTAGAGACCTTTGTCCCTCTACTGTGCTTAAAGTCAATTCAGATCAAACCTCAAAAGCTTTTTATCCTCTTCATCATCACGATCATATTTAAGACTAAATTTAAGACCGAATAGACTTAGATTTGAAATGGAAAACAGTAGTTCAGTTTGGAATGTAGTTTCCACATATGGTAAGTATCATCCAAAAAGAAACCTACTTATGTTAAATATGCATTTTGTTACACAAAAGCCCAGTTGGGTTTTCAGTATCCCCAACAGATGGAGACTCCACGACCTCTCTGTTCCAGTGTTTGACCACCCTCACAATAAACACAACTGGAACATGGACATTCATAGTGAAATTCTATTCAAAAGGACGCAGGAACGGTTTTCCATGCTATTTCGGTCACACATGAAGGACTAACACAACTGGAACACAGTCTCTTGGAATTTCATATTAGGAAGCTTGTTGATGAAAGGGCTCTATCGTGTTTTACAGGATATCTAGATTCAAGGGTGTAATATAAATTGCTATTTTATGACCTGAACTTGCACTGAGCTGTTTGAATTTGTCTCATCTTTTTTGTCTGACCTTTAGAAATATATAAATAATGGGAGATTAAGCTAGGAAGAACCAGCAGGCTAGTTAAGCTGTTGTAATGATTACACTAAGTAGACGTCTCTCGGCAGGGGCATAACATAAGCTTTTAACACTGATGCATTCATTACTTCTGCATTAAAGCATTTGATGTAGCCATGTATCAGTGAGCTGTTATTTAAGAACAGGATGTGACTGGTTACATAGCTGCCTTTCAAAGCCGTCCATTGCATTATCAACAAGATTGAAGAAGGTAAACGATACTTACCGTTATCATTGCCTTGTTTAATTTCCTCAGCGGTTCTGTCAATTAAAACATACAATGACCAAACAACACAGGTAATTGCAATTACATGGAATGTGACTGAACAAACTATTTTCCTCCTCTCACTTGTTGTCATCTGTAGTTTCTCCCACTGTAATTTAAAAAAAAAAAAGTAATTAAAAAATCAGACTTACAAAATTTTACAATAAACTGATTAGGCCATTCTGGCTCTTTCTACCAAAAAACCAAGCAGTAATAAAATTAACAAATCATTTTATTTTGATAATACACATTACAGTGGTATGTGCATTGTCACTGTAAGATTCATAATGATCTTATTTTCACAGATTCAGAGGAATGAAGAGTTCTGTTCTGTTTCTGTCTGCTTGCAAATGACATCTAAAGTAATTGCAGTACAGCCACAACATGTTAACAGACAGGTAAAATGCTGGATATTTATTTTCACTTTACGTGGTGCACACTTCTGGTGACGAGAGAAGAAAAACCCCAAACATTAGCTTGTAATACTTACACTATTCTCAGCTATTCTCAGTTGCTTAAAATTAAAGGAACACAGTTGTGGAACAGTCTTCCCATAAAATAAAAGCATAAGAAATGCAACTGCATTGAGGATTAAATTCAATAAACTTGAAAAGATGATTATGTGGAAATGATCATACATGATAGCAGTCAAACAGCCTCAGTAATGCAAGAAGGATCTTCCAGGCACATGTTTGTGAATTATGGCAGTAAATCCTAGCTTAAGTTAAGGCTATTTTAAGATGAAATAGGCTATTCTCTCCAGTTGAACAATGCAACTCTTGAGGGAATTTCTTTTTTAATCTCGCTTGTGAAGACATTTTTTCCAGCACTTCTTTAAACTAAAACCCTTCTCTACTAAAATGCTCGCCTTTGAAAACAGATGGAAGAATATGACATTTAAAAATGAAAATGCCTCAATTCCGACGAATAATCTCGGAGTCGCTTGCTAGCATCCGACGAATGAACTGAGTACAAAGCACAATACGACAGTGCCACCCCTCTGCAGCCGTGCTAATGCAAGACTGAACGGTGCTTCAGCATCCAGGCCACAGCCCTGACCACTGGGACACCAAAGCTGCTCCTCCGCTTACATGCGCCTTTAGTACACTCGGGCTGCGGCTCCTAATAGTTTCCAGGTGCTAAGGCTGGATCAAAAACCCTGGCCACTTCAGAGCACTGAGGTGGTATAAATGTACTTTGAAGGTATGAGTTTGGCTTTGTTTTCCTTGTTTAGGGTTTTTTTTTTTTTTGGTTGGCTGTGTTTTTAAATTTTGGTTTGGTTTTGTGAAATAACAAATTTCCCTAAATTGCTTATGGCTAGTGTTGGAGATGGCATCTAAGCTAGATGGTTAGACTTTAACCAGAACTAACATGGCCATTCTTCTAGTGTGAACACTATTTGCTGTCTGGTCACATTTCAAAGGAGCACAACTGCAGTAAAAGCTGAGGAATGTCAATGCAATGTCAGAGGGCTAACTCTCAGAAATGCTTCTTCCTGCCATTAATTTTAGAGCGGTATCTACCAGGCCAAACAAATTTCATTCCTTAATGGCAGTTAAAGCTTGCATGTTTCAGAGCTGTTGCCTCAAAACACAGTCTCTGGAGCATTTTCTAGCCCTTGCCAGAATTTCACGAACACAAGACTTAAACAACTGTTTAGAAGAACTGAAATATTTCCTGAGTAATACACGAAGAGACAGAGGCAGCAGGTTTTTTACCAGCTGATACCTCATTTCAGTTCCTGATACATCCACTTAGGAGTGAAAACTAAGCTTGCTGGGTTTCGTATGGCAGTCTGGAAAAATGGGAAGCATTAAAAAAAAAGTAATAAAACAAAAAAACAGCCTTATATTAATTGTAGTTCATGTGGGTAGTATTCAGCAGTCAGACCAGACAGTCACTATTTTGAGTCACTAAATTGATAGAAAAACACTGTAGTCAGACCAGACAGACTGTGGCATTATCATCACAGTCTTATCATACCATTACAGTCACCAGGTTACACAGCATTTGACCTGGAGACTTTCATCCTTCTTGCAGTGAAAATTCAATTCGAGCCTTGCAACAGGCTTTCTTTCCAAAGAAGAATTTGTCTTTGTCCAGATGAAAGAAAGGATTTTACCTTAACTTACCTGTGGATGCTTTGTGAGAGATAAACCTGGAACATAAGGAAGAATGAACTGTGTTCTTAAACAGAAATTTTCTGTCATCTCAAACTCTGATACTACACTTTTTGGTCTACTGGAGAGAAGATTCTGTGCTAAATTTTCATTGTCATGTGTACCTGCAGTCTCATTTTAGCCATTTTACTCTCTGTAACACACACAAAAGCCTTAGAGTATTGATCTGAATGCCCAGTCAAATAAAGCTTTTTAATATGGAATTTTAAAGTCAAAGAAGAGTGCTGGCCCCATTACTCTAAATGTAAACATTTTGTAGGTGGGAAAAAAAGAAAAAAACAAATGACTAACAGGCAGGATAGGCAAATAAAGGAACAAGCTCACAAACTTCTGCTGAGATTTACAAGAGAGGTATATCAGGAGAGGGAGCTAGCAGAACCAGGCTGAAGTAGGCCTTTTTTGCTAACATCCCATGATCAAATGCAGCCAGAAAGCAAGCCAAGGCCTACTGGACTCTGCTTCCTCTCTCTGTCCCCTTTTCTTCTCTCACAAGACAGCATGCCTGTGAGTCTGTTCTATCCACACACGCGTTACCACACCTGAAATAAGCTGGCTGGCAGGAGACTGGGAGAGGCCACCAGGGCATGGGTGGTTATGGAACTGGAAGACTGCGCAGAGCACCTCGTACTCCCAGTTGGGATAGAAGAAAGGAACACAGACCAAGGATAGACTCCTGCTCACATGGACAGACGCAGGGGGATCAGAGTTCTTGGGAGCATTTTACAGCTCTCAGTGTCTCCCAAAGCTGCACTTCTGTTTTGCCCTGCCCTAGCTGCAGTCCCAGTTCTCCTCTCAACTCCAGTCATGATGGGCTGAGCTCAGAAGGGGAAATTCAATTAAACTTTGTGCTCTACTCCTGGTGATCCCTCTGGTAGCTGAAGTAATTTTCCTGTCCTACTCACATATTTTAGCTTGGCTGAACAGGGAGTACTATGTGACTACTGTCACTCTCTACTAGATAAGTGATGTTAGTAGGTAAGCCAGCAATTTAAGTTGCTCTGGAGCAGAAAGGTGCAGTTCACTATGTCAGGATTTTTGCAATAGGCTTAAATCAAAAATTTAACTGTTAATGTTAGCACAGACTTGCTTGGATAAAAGCACAGTTATGTGAAATAAAAATTGCTTGAAAGTCCATAGCAAAGGCTATGAGACAACAATATATTGAGCAGTGAAAGCATCGGCCCCTTTTACTTGTGCTTTATAGTGCAGGACTCAATATAGCCTAAAGTTGGGCGGGTAAGTTTGGCAGGTCACACAGCACATTAATGCCTCCTTAACCACTGATAAATTCACCCCTGCTGTATTTTGAAGCTTCTGCAGTTCTCATGGCTCTCTACATTCATGATGGCAAGATAAAAATAAATTGCATCATGTTTTATTATCTTCATCAGTGATCTAGAAAAATGTACAACCATCAGGTTGATAACACTGTGACATGCCACGGATAGAATATCAGATGCCACCAAGAACAGAAAAATAACACAAAAGTAAGTGCCCAGATGCAGTTTTCCTTGGAAACTTATATGTTAATACTCCTAAGGTGCTCTAGAGACTGGAAGGAGAGAAAGACATGGAAGACTGCAACAGCCAGAGGAGACATTTATAATGACTTGCAAATTATTGAGTCACTAAATTGACAGACGAACACTGTAGTTTTTGCCCAGCCTCCTCCAAAGCACCCCTTTACTGTTGTACATCCAATTGTCACCACCCACAGATTCCTTAATCCTGGCAGCAATACACACAGAGGCTGGAAATCATCACAGATGCAGATGGTTTCATGTCCTGCAAATGCAAGCAATCACATGAATTATCATTATGCTCCACAGACAGGTGTGCTAAAACACTTCGTAACATCTAACAATCACAAGACCTTTTACGCAAGTCACCAAACAAATCCACAATGCAACAATATGTATCCCGAGAAGAAAGCTTGAAACATCCCCAGCCCCCTTTTTATTTTCTGAATAAGCTTTCTGAACATTACACTTGCACTGTGCTCTGCAAACCACTGGAGGGTGGTAGGAGACTGTCTACCTGCTTCAGAGGTTCCTACCAAGAAGCCAGAATAAACTGTCAAAGGAAAGAAGCTGGACTGTAAATGTGATCAGAAACACTCCTCCCACCCCAACTACTACTTACAGCTACTTCTAAAACACGATGTGAACCTCAGCCTGAATTCCTATGCTTTACTGCCAGAGAAGCTTGTAATAATCTTGAAAGTAGCAGCTGTAAAACTGTACCCAGTTCTAGGTTTCTACCTCGTGTTTTGGTTTTGTTTCTTAAAGACTACCTCGCTTTGGAACTTAAGGGAACGGTTACTGATTTCATAACCCACTCCTGCAATTACACAATGTAGTCATGAGTCTTCTGCGGAAAGGAAGAAAAAAAAGGAAAAAAAATTAATAGCCTACTCACAGGGAACATCTAAATCATATGTAGCCAACCACTTCCCTTTCCTGTAACACAGCCTGAGAAAATCCCTGATATTTATTTAAAGAACCAAAATTTGCCTCCCTGCATGTCACTTCTAATAAAAGCTTGGTTAATCAATATGCAAAAAATAAATATGGGTATTTTTCAATATCCTCTGAAATTGTCCGCAGATGCTGCTTCATATCCTAGAGATCCCAATACAGCCTCTCTTCTTGTAGACAGAAGTAAATCTGCAATTTTAATTCCCTCCCATACATTAAGCTTTCTGCAAAGTGGTTTCATGATGGCCCAATGCAGAACCAAAAGCTTCACACTGCTCACACAAAAGCTGTTAACCACACCACAGAATGGCACTCTGCAAACTTTGCTGCTTGTGTTCCTTTTCCCCACCTTCAGACTGTAGATTTAATGTTTGCCTGCCCCCATCCGCCATTTCGTGTCCGCATGTTGCTTCCTGCTAGTGGCAATCTTCTGTCACATGGGCCACAAAATTTTGTCTACATAGATTTCCCGAAGCAACTCCGTATCTACTGCAGGTTTGCAGATTCACACCTTTACAACTGAAGGTCTCTCTCCTGCAGGGGCTCATCACTGAGAATGCCAAATTGAAGGTGACGTTAATGGGCTGCTTTGCAGCATGCTGTGAATGCTTCAACTTTTAACTCCTGGGTATTTTCAGGAACCCTATTTTTAAAAATTGCATGTAAGGAGGCCTGATGGGGGAATCTGGTCTGGGCATGACATTGCTAATACTGAATATTTTTCCCATTCCGACATTTTTTTCCCTATCCATCACTTAGCAAAAAAATGACAACAAATGTAATGTAAACAGCACCCACAGCTGGAAGGACTTCCTTCTGCTCTCACCTAGAGCTAAAGTCATCACGCAACATTTTCTGAATTCTTTCTACAATCTAAAGAAAGACTTTGAGCCAACTTCTATCTTGAAATAATCATGCCTGCAAAATGAAGTCTAAAATTATTTACTAGGGGCTGTTGTAGAAACTGCACTCTGCACACAGACTCGGAATACACAGAAAAACATCTTTCTTATCTCAAACCAGGCCTGAAGGATCTTGCCAGCACTTTTGAAAAAAGGTCTTAAGAACTGGAGCAGTGTATAATGAAGTGAGCCCAGCAGTGAAGGTATGTCAGTAGTCTGAACATGTAGCTCAGAGTTAGTTATTTTCTGTGGTTTAGGGAGGGTTTTCTGGT
>VYZW01005132.1:0-13748 GCA_013401315.1 Balaeniceps rex
CTTAGTTGCCGAGTGGGGCTAAACCACGACAAACTGTCATGGGATAAGATGGAATTCTTCTGTGAATTAATGACTGGTCTGATGAGAAGAAACAGCACAGGAATAAATAGCCAGTTTTTGCAACAGCTCTAGTTTTGCATTTGTGCTACTCAATATATTCATTATTTATGTGGAACATGGAGCAAGCAGCAAGATGATAAAGGTTGTTGGCGATTACAGAATCAGGAGAACTAACTGTGAAGAGCTGCAGATAGATTTGTCAGGTATTTATACACACACACACACACACAGTAATAGCCAATATAGTGGTGGAAACCCTGGAGCCACCGCAGTTTAATTAAAGTGAGGAACCACTCACTCACAGATGGCAAAGCTCAGTGCTGGTTGGGAGAGAAAAGGGAATGTCGGGAGCGAGCAGGTCAAGGATACCCAGTGCAACAGGGAATACCACTGTGCCACTGCAAATCCTCAGTGCAGCCTAGAAGCTGCCGCTCTGAGAAATCATCCTTGGAGAAGGACACAGCAGAACGAGAAAAGTTTCAAAGAAGGGTGACAACGATGGGAGGTCTGGAGCAGCTTTAACCTAAGGAGAACTAAACAAACAAGTGCTTTTAGATTAGAAGGGGAGATGGATGAGATGACAGACATAAAACCATGAATGGTATTCTAGAGAAAGCAAATAGGAAACCATGTTTCAGAATAAATGCATTAGGCGGTATAAAATGAAGTTCATCAGGCAGCTTGTTTAAAAACAAGAGGAAAAGGAGGTACTTTTTCCATGCTACAATGAATTGCAGAACCCATTGCCACAGGATGTTGTGAAGGCAAAAATTTAAAACAGATTAACACATGATTAGATGTATTCATAAAAGAAAGTCTGTCAAGGACTGTTAAACAAAGGTGCAGACATGACTTTCTTGCTCAAAGTCCTTGAACTGCAGCCTGCCAAAAGCTGGGAGGGATTGCTGTCTTTGCTAACACTTTTTCCCCTAAGCATTACTACTGGCCATTATTAGAGGTAGGATGCTGGGCTAAACCAGATCTCTGGCTGGAAACATTGGGGCTAAATCCTGTGTTACAGGCCCAGGAATCTTCAGCAAGATATGCAGTGCTGGGAAGCCCCATCTTTTGATACCCATCTCCTAAAGCATTACCTCTTCCACTCTCTTCTTGAGGGTTCTTCCCAGGCTGTGCAGGAACATCCATAAGCAGCACCTGCTGAAGCCACAAGACAGACAAAGATTTGCTTCCTATTGGAGAGCTGCACTTCATTAAGCATGTTCCTGTTACATGAACACAGCTGTTCATGTAACAGCTACGCATTTCTAGACTGGGTTAGGTGTGGCCAACCTGTAATTTTGCCTACATTAAACAATCAGATTTACCTGCTTCTGTTTTGTGTTCTGGTACCAAAAACCTCATTAGAACTGAGTTATAGAAGAAGAGCTCCTGTCCGCCACTTTAGGTGGCTGAGCTCAATTTTGGTGCTGGGCTAGTGAATTTGAAAGTCATTTGAGAAGTTGTACAGTTTCTGAAAGGCAGTAGCAGAAGGGGATGAGGAAAATGAAGGAGGAAGAAGAAAGAGGCCACTCTACTTCTGCAGGGATTCAGAAGCTCATCGGCAAGGGAAGGCACTACAGACAGCACTAAAGCTTGTTCTGCCTTCATGTCCCCTGCCACTCATGCAGCTCTCTTCCCAAGAACATCCTAAAATGTCTGGCAGGCAAACTTGAATCTGGAAGATGTCAAGAAAATGGCTTCTTGATGAGATCTACGAGGCACTAACAGATTTATGCAGCCACTCATAAGGTGAGATATATGTCCACTTGCACAGCCTTACCACCACATTATAAATACAACTATATTTTGTGCCTAGCAGCTAACCTGTTGGATTCCTCACTTGTTGTTTAAAAACACATTTAAAGTGCCTTAAAGAAAGTATATAAACTTTGGTTCCCTTTCAGAAATACTAAGTGAGCTTCCAGTGAGAAGTGAATTTGCATTTCTCAATATCACCCATTTTTAGCTCAAGTACCTAGAAAATACTTAGAGCTTAGGTATGTTATTTCTCTTGGGAGAAACTGACAGAGCTGAAACCCAGAGAAAATCCTTCCCCTGGGAAGTAGGAATAGTCTTGCAGAAACTTCCAACTTGAAATCTCTTTCCAGATAGCAGCCTGCTCAACAAGAGCTCTCTTGCCTCATGCACTCACTCTCTCTGCTTCCACACACCACCTCTTACACTTTTGTATTAAGTTCTGCATGCAGGCACACACAGTTTCACCAAAAAAAAAAAAAACAAAAAAACCCAACCCCCCAAAACTCCCAAACCACTAAACCAACCAATAAACCGATCTGTTCTAACACTGTATTGGGCTCAGCTGCCATTTCAGCTACCCCGTAACTTCTGCAGTGGGTGGTGGCTTTCCTGTTCTGCACAAATCACTCAAAGCCACAGAGGCTGGAGGAGGTCACATTCATCTACTGTCCAGGCTCTCAGCTGTACAGCGCTGACCACACAAACCTCCACATAAAACTACAATTAGTTCCTACTGGCTCCTATGACAGACTTGTAATGGAACAGTTGCCCCCATTTTCCTTCCTGCGCCAAAGATAACGCTAACAATAACTCTTAGCATGATATGAAATCCAAGCAGCTTGTTAAACAACAAAGCTCAGTCACTGACGTGCCTTATGCTGTTGTGTGAAGAGGTCAACTCTTCCTTGAGGTATTAGCACCACTTGTCAGATGGCAGTAAGTCTGTTAGTGCTTATTTTATCGTGTTCTTGTGCTTATTTGTCTCAGATCAGTGATTATCCCACAAATTTCAATACTGGCACTAAGATGACTGATTCAGTGGCTCACCCCTACTTCTCCACTGTGATTTCAAGACAGCATCACTTATCTCACCAAAGTGCAACTCCATCCAGAGCATCAACTTCATGTAACTTCTGCCCTACCTCTTGTGATAATGCTGTGTTCCCACAATGCTCTGCCTCATCTACAATTTCTGCAAAACTGTGGAAGCATTTGGACTACAGCTCTAGTCTGGTTCTTGGTACCTCATTTCTCTTTGCATGCCTCTGAGCTCCCACTAATTCTGAGACCATTTCTTAAATAAAAGCACTGTTGCTTTGTTTTCAAATAGACAGAATGAGACATGTCTCCATGAATGTTTCACTGGTACTACTCTGTAAGTTACCAGTGCTAGATACAGATCAGTATGTGACTCCAGATCATATAATAGCAAGATATTTATTATTCTGGGGCCACCTTCAGCCAACCAGTCCAACTGGACAGATATTGGCCATTAGAAGTCCTGACCTGTACTTTCCTATAAACACCCAGAATCATGCTCATTCAGGCACAGGATCCGCCACCAGGCAATTTTATGGCAAGTGTAACAGATTCAGGAAAACCAGACCTCATTAGTATGGTCAACTGTTCAGTCCAAACAGAAGATATCTGAAAACTATCTTACAAAAGGAAGAAAAGGCCAGTTTTTCCCTCTCAGGCCAGAGGTCAGTATTACCTTGTTCCCCGCTCTTCTACTTTCAACACTAACTCTTCCCCTTTTGTACTAAACACATAGCCAAAAAAATCAGCCTTAACAACTTCCTCTGTACTATAGGCCCTTTGAAGTTAACGTTAAGATATATTTGACCATCCCGGGTTTTTTCGGCCCCTGAAATTCCTTCCATGTTTCTAATTTCAGCAGCTTACGATCCTGGTATTTTTCAAACAAACCCTATGAAGGAATGGAAACAATGCTGCACCAAGCTTCACAGCTTTCTGCAAGACCTCCTCACCAGCAGGAAACTTTGCCATAATAGCTCACACTTCACCCAATATCAGACATATTCTTGACAAGTTGTTTTTAATGTACTACTGCCTAGAGGGGTATTTTGGGGGTACTGCACCCCCTGCCCCCATTTCTTGCTATATACAGCCTCTAGACTTTGTTCCTCTAAACTGCTAGGTGCTCCAGACATCTTATCTACAAGGTGTCTCAGCAATCACCAAGCCTCTTCTGTGTACAGAATTTGCAAGGCGAACTGCTGTAGCAAAGAACGTTTTCCAGGGAAATTTGCTAAACCCTTTTTGGTAATAATAACACAGCATTCACTGTCATAAAAAGATGTGATTTTTAATATGCTGCTTTGTGTTGTTCGGGAATCATTCAGAGTCAAGGAGTCAGACAATGAAGTCAACCACCAGCAGTACTCTAACTGCTCAGCACAAGCCTCTGTNCCAAACGGAAAGCTATTGTCATTCCAGTCGTCTTTGGGAGGGTCTGTGACTGCCCATAAATCAAAGATGAATATTCTGGGAACCACTGCCACCAGTATGACTATCCCTTCTAAATCCAACTGCAGAAAGACAAAGTGCTTAAGTTTTCATATTGTTAAAGGAGGTCAGCAGAGATATCTATGCAAAGAAACCAATTTCTGGTATCAGGTAGTATCCAAGCGAAAACTAAAAAAAGTCTAAATAATGTAAAGTTAAGGCTTGGCTGTAACCACAAGGGGAGCAGCTAGGGGAAGGGAGGAAGAGAAGGGCTTGAAAAAAACCACTGCAAAGCCCTGTCACATCACCAAGAATGTTTCTTTATCCTCTGACTTCACGAAGACCTGAAGGCGAAACAGACTTGGACTACAAACAAAAATGGAGCCTGAAAACTGGACTGAGCTCCTGACCACTCTGAAAAGGAAAGTTCAAGTATAGCCCTTTTCTTTAAGCATATATGAGATTGTTTGATTTTGAGTTTGTTTTCAGCCTTGCCTCTGCTGAAGAAGTCTCTCTGACATTACAGGGTAATGTAGCTCTAGAATTCAGGCACTCACAGAAAAAGTCTTCCTAGTCTCTGCAATGGAAAATAGAGTTCAGTAGCATGAATGGATCTGCTGTTGCTCATGTAAATGACATTTTGCTATAACAGGTTTTTAAATAAACTCTTTGCTCCCTTCCTCAAAAAGTTGAGGTTATCACAGCAAGAAGACAAGTAGAAAATAAACATGCCCACAACAGTATACAGTTTCCAGGAATTGTGCTTGGGAGGATCTGCTCGTAGGTTATTTCATTCTCCCCCCAACATGTGAAATGGCAGGAAATTCAAGTTCACATGTGTAGAGGACAGAAACCTCAACTGAATACACGACCAGCCATTCATGAGACAGTCTGCAGGGGAAAATGAGGTGAAAATCTCTCAGACACAGACAAGCGCATCGAAAGTACATCTGAGGCTCCTACACCTCATAACGATTGTAGGTCCCTTCCAACTGAAAATATTCTATTTAACTTCCCAGACTAGGACTAGTAGCAGTAGTAGTATCACAGGCCTTGTTTGCAAAGAACTGGTTATTTTCCTGCAGCAAAGCACAAGTAATAACAAAAACCCCCACCTTTCTATGCATCTGTCCTTCAAAATTTAAAAAAAGATAAAATTATGTTGTAGTCTCCACCTTGGCAGTGTTCCTTTTGACTCGCCTCTGTGGCTGAATACATGCTCTACTAGTACATGAAACTTGGGGAAGTAAAAAAAAAAAAAAAAAAAAAAAAAAAAAATAAAACTATTTTTGAAGTATTTTTAGATAAATTTTATGGTCCAAATGAAAGAAAGATAAAACAGATGGCTTAAGTCATTATTGGAAAGTAAACACATTATAAGCACAAAACCTTACATTGAAATTGCTTTTGTCATTTTCCTCTAGAATTTCATTTATATTAGTTGATACATCTCAAAAATTCACTTGCAATTAAATGTCGTCTTTACATTTACTTTGGTACCTCTTTTTCCATAACCAGCAGCTTACAAAATATTTACACGCTTTTCTAAGCGTTATATAATCTTGTTTACATTTATTGTTTTTACACCTTTTGTCTCAGAAATTAGCAGTGGATTTATTTCTTTATACTGAGATGCCAATTTTACTACGGCTTTCAATGCACTGCATTTGGAAGGAACTAAACTTAAACCACTAAGCTGTATTTTTAGGGTGACTTTTAAGACATCAGAAAATGAAAAAAAAAACCACACCAAAAAACTTTACCGCACATAAGACTGCTATTTAAAACAGAATGATTTATTGTGCAATGGAGAGATTAAGATTTGGTGACCACAATTAATTTTTCAATTCACTAATAATAAAATTTACTGAAATATCAAGAAATTCTATTAGGTATCTAAAAACACTAAGCCTGTGAGAGACCTAATTTGCATGATGCCTTCAGTTAAATACCTGGAGTTCTTTGTGTGCTTCAAGCTTTAATGCACATAATCCTAATTTTCTCCCATCTGATTATTTTGTTCATAGATTAAAAGGGACAAAGGAAGAAGAAAAAGCTTTCCTACTTTCTGAGCTCCCAGATTAATTCTCAGTCCTGAGTTTATTCAGAAAGAAAATATTCTCTCTGCATCTGCATCACCTAAATTGAAAGCAAATGCAGAATGCAAACGTTTTTCTGCTTCTCAAAAAGTGAGAAGTACTTACACTTGGAAAAATGTAGAAAGCGGAACTTTATCCGGTGTAGAGACACTAAAACAGAGATCTAAAAAATTTAAAGGGTAGCTCCCCTTCAGATGCCTTATATATTTTAAATGACTGTACACAATGGATACAATAAATGACAATACAAAAGGTGCATCTTTTGACCTACTTAATTTGAGAAGTCACTGACACAAAGTGTTTTATTTAAGTGAAACTAACACATACAAGTAAGACCTTCCCAGAAGTAGAAATTATGGTTGAGATTTAATTTCTCAGTTTTATTCTGAAGAGGAAGTTCTTAAAAAAGGACATTTACATTATTTTTTATCCACCCTGGTGTCAACCTGCTCACTGCCCACAGCTTTGCTGCTTCACAAGCTCTGTATTAAACATTACAGCCATCTCACATTACCGATTTTAAGTTAATGTTTCCAAGTTGTTGCTTCCAAACTGAAACAATTTTACTCAAAATCCTGGTGAAATACTAGCAGACTGCTGCCAGCATTCGGGATCTGACCTCTCATTACTATTTGAAGAAAATACATCCAAGAAGTTCAAAATTTTCTCTGCCAGTTTCTTGGTGCTTTCACAGCTCCCTGTCTCAGTTCTGTCCCAACTGGTGCTGCTGCAGCAGGGACAACACAGCAGCCTCCAGGCCGTCCCAGCAGAGCCCGCAGACTTTCACGGGGCTCCAAGGAAGCGCACACAGAGGCACAGTGTGCAGCAGCCTTAAAACCAGTGCTCTGCTTCAACCAGGCCACAGAATAAGACCATAAACGAACGTTTTGTGTTACAGGAGATTCCCAACCCATCTATCCAAAAATAGCTTGTAAGAATGCTGGAATGCTTCAGAAAGAGGGATGTTTACCCCCTGCTTTGGAAAGAAATCTTTATGGTTTCCATGTTTCTACATCTGGTTGATCTTTAAGGTTACAAAAGTGAAAATATCGCTCCATTTCTCTTTTCCTACCAGTAGAGGCTGAATTTGAAGTTGCATGCAGCTGAACATCACCAACCTTTCTGGCTCACTGTGCAGACAAAGGGCCCTCTCAGCGAGATGATTATCCAGGAATTAAGCATAGAAGAAGGTGCTGGAAGAGAGCCCATTTACCTAAAGAGAGGCATGGAAGCCCTTCCTCCCTTCTGCCCCTCCAAGAAGTGCCACCTGGAATATTTCTGCCTGAAAAAAAGTGATGTTTCTGCAGAAATCAAGAGAAGGCTGTACAGAGGCAACTTACGTCAACTTTTCAAGTACTTACACAAAATGGTACCGAAGAAGAGATAACGACTGTGGTACCAACTGCAAGCTTTAACTGACCAGCTAGGGTAACACTTCAGGGGAGGTATGAGCAATCCCTGGAACGTGTGCAAGCGGCCCAGTTGCATGCAGCAACTCATATGTAGAATAAAAGGTTCACACCAGAAAGGATCTGAAGTCCTAACTGTACTAAAATAAACTCTAAACACAAACCAGTCCATTTATTGTCTAGCCTTGCAGTAATTTTTATAAGCTCTACTTGCTGTTACAGATTACAGAAATACAACTCATTTTGCTCAGTAACTACCACAATACTGAAAAGCTACCAACATACTTAATCTGTGCAGTAAGGGACTACAGGGGAAAAAAAATTAAAAAGTAAAGAAAGAGGCCACATGCCACACTATATATGCTGGTGTCTAGCAAGCCCTAATTCTCCCCTTCTCCCAGTAAGATTTCCCTAGATCACCTCTGGCATGTTTGGGAAAACCACACTATTCTCAGCCCATGCAACGCAGCAAGGTCAGCAGGAGCATCCCATGGATGGAGGATAAACTGTTCCCACCCTTCAGTTATCAGCTGTGTTCAAGGCCAAACCCTGCAGTTTCACCATTCACATTATCTCCCGGGTTTTCTCTGATGGATCCTGGGTTTCATCCCCATTTACCAAGCATACATGGTTTTTCCTGTATCATTGCCTCAGAAAGTTCAGCCTCTAAGTGAATTACACTTTTTTGCTCACTGAGTCAAGTTTAAATAAATCTGCTAGAAAAACCACTGAGGTTGTTACTAAACAAAGCAGACACACAGTCATGAACCTGACATTTTCACCCTTCTTGCAACAAAGTACGAGTCTTGCAACTACTAGGACTAGTTAGTAGTCAGTTAGGGAATACTAACTATATGTACAATTTGGGAGGCTTATGACGTTGTTCTCATCTGTCTCAAGTGCTTAAGATGGGGAAATGGATAAAAAACTACCTATGAAGTCATTAGATCTTGTAAGTTAAGGAAAAAAATGGGATTTTTTTTTAATGGAAGACAACGTAATGAAGAAAAAAAAGGATATGATTATTCAATCCTTTTAAAGTCTTTTCCCACCAATTAGTAAATTCTAAGCATGAAGGACCCGCAGAACAGACAAATGCAGTATTGCTTTAAGGGAAAATAAATAGTACGTTACCACAGCCCTCAGCTCGCAAAGCAACTCTGACTTTTTGCATGTTCTGCAAAAATAAGATATCCTTTAGGCAGCTCTCTTAATGGATTTGTTCAGGGAGGAGCCTTCAAAGTTGTATTCATCTAAAAAAAAAAAAATTAGTAGCTGTCTTGGTCAGTAAGGAATACATACTGCCAGGCAGCAGAGAACCTCTGTTAACGTATGTAAGGCATAGTGGCACCTTACTGAATTCCTGTGCCAAAGTCAGGCTTGCTTGAAGAGTCTTAAAATGATCAGAAATATATAAATGAACTCCTTATTAAAGACAGTTTTTAAAAACAAGGGTGATGCTTAAAAGCTTTCATAGTCTAACATGCTTCCAACATCTTATGGAATAGAATCCATGCTTCACTAACATTTTTGGTATTTTATTCCCCTTTTTTGTCTCTAGCATACCCAAGAAATTCCAATATACGATTCTGCTATCATCCTTCAGCTCAAAAAACAGAGACATACTAACCAAAATAGGTCATCATGCCTTCCTAACACAGATAAAATGACTAAGTATACGGTAACAAAAAGGAACCTTGAGGTTATTAATCACTAACTGCTTTAGCTCAGCATAAAAATGAGTAATTACATTTCCAGAAAACAAATGTATAGAATATTTTATATAACACAGAAGATAGCAGTTAGACAAGAAGTATTAAAATTCAGAAGCGAAGAGAGAGACTGACAGACCTACTGGTCCAGTAAACTAGGTTACATATGATCTTTCTGGAAAGCAAACTGCCGTGAAGACAAACCCCTGCACAGTGAGTCCTCCTGAAGGGCTCCAAAGTGGCAAGTCTTGTATTATCAGNTGATCTTTCTGGAAAGCAAACTGCCGTGAAGACAAACCCCTGCACAGTGAGTCCTCCTGAAGGGCTCCTTCCCGCAGGTAACTCTCTATACTAGAACTGGACAACCAGAGCAGAACAAGAGCTTCCCAGGGAACCAGGGGGACCGCCACAGCAGAGCAGCAAGGGAACAAACCGTTAGCAGGATAATGAAGTGTAGGAGCATGTAAGGGATGTGGTCTGCAAGCTGAGCGGGAAGTTTAAAGATTTAGGAAGAATTAGAGCAGTCTTACACTGGCCAGTTTACCAGCCAGAAAAATCCCCAACAGTAAGATCATAAACTATGAAGTAGATTTTTTTTTTTTTCCTTTTAACGGAAGCAGTGTTATTCAAGCCATGTGAAAGAAGCCTGGGAGGGAAAAAAAAAAAAACACAAACCAGTCCTTATAGGAAGCACCCTTGAATCAAGATTCTAGATACACAAAAGACAATTTAGGACCATTGCCAAGATTCCTACAAACACTGGCTCAAGCCTGCAGTTACCTAAAACTCATCCTTCAGTCAATCACTGAAAATACAGCTCTGTAGGCAATGGAAACAACAGGAACCTCACCCTACAAATCACTGAACAAAAACTGAAGCAGGTAATATCAAGGGTAATTATGAGTGAGAATAAAAGGTCCTGTCCATTACAGAGAAAAAGATACATCTTTACTCTTCAAGGTGCCTAATCTGTTAAGTGACAGAAAAAGAGATTGACTTGTAAATCCATGGAAAAAAAAATAAATTAGATGGATTTCTCTTAGTGGAAAAATGACTGAATTAAGAAAAAAAAAAACAGACACTAATAGCCAGATTCTCTTAATAGTTGATAGCCGTTTCACAATCAGTGCATGTTTCTTGAAGTTTTTCTTTCTTAATCACACAGTACAGAGCAAAGTATACGTAGAACTTGCATGACAAAAGAACAGAATTTAAAGACCATTTTAAATTTTAATCTTGTGATGATACAAAGAAAATCTTTAGTTGACTGTATTCTGCCACAGGGGAGAAGGGAAAAAAGCCTCTAACAAACCCATCAAGATAACTGTCCAATACCGGGCTTGCCATTTGCAGTGTTTCTAAATCATACCAATCGTATACAGGATCTGTTGCAACATTTAAAGGCTTCATGCCAGAAAAAATTTTAGCTTTATTAGGCCATCAAAACCCCAGATGAGCCTCCAAAGATTTGCATTCCTTTCTTACTGTTAAGAAAGCTGTAGGACTAACGGAAAAAGCATATTATTCAAAACTTACATAGTTACAGTTTTGTTGAAGATGTAAATGAACAGCTAACGAGTTCTGGGTCTCTATACCAGCAGCAGTTTTGGCTATAAGCTTACTGAAATGTTACAAACATAAACAGTGTGTCCTTTTACCACATTTGCCTCATCAATGGAAAAGATAAATACAGGTATTACGGATAAATATTATAGAACGCTGTCACAGATAATAAGTGCATTAAAAAAGGGTGTTGGAAAATAAAAACATGTAGTATTCAAGAAGGAAAGAGAAGTAAATATTGTGCAAGTAATCAATACAGTCAGGTTTGGAGAACACCAAATAATTCTTACTACTTGAAAACCTCACGAAAGTAGCATCAGTAACACCCCACCTTCAGGAAAGGAATGATTCTGATTGCAGACTCTTTGCCCTTTATTTCAAGAAGAAAAGCCATATATTCATTAATTTCTAGTGATTAAATACATTTCCTTAATCTCAGCCTTGCAACGGCGATAGTGCTGTTGGATTTATTTTTGCTCACAAACTGTTGTTAAAACTGAGGCAGACGAATGGTTCTTCCCAGGACTGCCAACAGCAGCACACATGATATGCAGAAATAGAATCACAGAACTTCGATTTACATCACGTTTTTCTTTCACCCTGAAAGAAATTCAGCCTTATTAGTGAATCAGGAAAAAACCATACACACTACTAAAACACTGAGAGTATATGCATATGGGAATGTCAAAGAGGGGAAAGAAGGGGGAAATAAAGGGCAGACAAAAGAAACAGGCACAAAGAAATGGGTTACTGTTCTACCCTCTAACATGAACTAATTGCATATTGGGTAAGGATAATCCCCCTGCGACGTTCCATGCATTCAAAGGTCAAGACTTTTGCTTTTCAACTCTCCCTGTCAAATCTTACTCCCTGAAGAAAACAGCATGAAGCGGCCCCGTAGCGCGCACACTCTCAAACTTGGGGGTTAAGGATTCTAGCTCTGCACAGTGTAATACTGCATCAGGCACCACCAACACAGCCCTCAAAGATGAGCACTGTAACACAGCACACTTAAACAAGAAGTACAAACAACAAGCTGTGAGCCAAGAGCTTCTAAAGGCTATTCTATTTCAAAATAGCAGGGACATGGTATTATCACAAGTGTATTCACTGTATTAACATTGAAAGGACTTATCTCACCTATGTTGCTGTGCGACTTTAATTTAAAAGCAGATCCTCTCTCTTGATGCTTTAAGAGCATCGATGTGGGACAAGCCTGGCCCCACTGAAAGCACCCAGCCAAGAGGGAGCCCCAGTGTTCCCATGCCCAGTTACAGAGGAACCAGTCCAGCTGCTGCACCAGGTATTAAAAATCTTTCTTTCCCAAACACAGAACTACATATACACAAGGTAGAGTCCTCAAAACAAGCACCCGGATCGTTGCTGTTCCTCCCTGCAGTCTGCCGCAGCACGAGGAATTTGATTAAACTTCCTCAACAGGAGAGCACTAAATAAACACTGTAAATTAAACAAAACTATGCTGATGATCTAGTTGCAATTACTTCCAATTGATTGGAGTCTTTATTGTCCCCTCAAGCTTTAAACTTCGTAGATAAAAAAAGGATCAGGCCTTACTGGAGGAATACCAAATACCAAAGAAGGAGTTATGAAACCTCCCTTAAACACATTCAAAAGTAACCAGACCAGCTTGTCCTCCTGATGAGATTCCAATTAAATTTGGCCTGGAAGTCTAATGAAAAAAATAGGCTATTCCAGGATTTGTCATAAACAAGGAAGTTAATGCTTAGAATAAATTCAATCATTGGTTAATAGACACACATACAAATTATAAATTGCTGCAGCATATTTTATTTCACAAAAGTCAGACACTGCCAAAAGACTTTAGGAAACTTTTACCCAGCTGATACTGTATAATCCCGCTCTCGGGCATTTCAGCCTTTTCCAAGTTGAGCCAAACTGTCACTTGATTGCAACACGAAACATATGCACACGAGTGCAGTGGAGTTGCTTACTGCAGTTAAAATATTCTATGGGAAAACAAAAGCAGATATTCTTATTCCACTCCTGGGAACTCCTCTGCAGAAAAATCCTGGAGTTACTTACAGATTTTCAAACATCCTCTTAGGTCCAGTATATATTATCAGGTTGGGTTTATAACTAATTTTCAGATATTAATTTCATTAGACTCAATCTACTTGCAAGGGCCAGACCTATTATTCTGATTACCTTTCTCTTCCATGTCTTCAAATCACATTTTCCTTGCCAAGCTGGAACTGTTCTTGGATCACCGTTCTCTAAAACTCATTCTGTTCTGAGGTTAGCCCAGAATTGCTGCAGATACAAGGCTTTAAAACTTCTCAAAGCATTTTACATTTTACTGTAGACATTTTTTAGATGTATAGCTACCATTTTCCCTTCACAACACACATCCAAGCTTCAGTTGCAATCTTAGGGTGCTTTTAAGTGCAAAGAACTTTGTTCAGGTTGAAGGGGGCATTTTGTTTTGACAAAAGCAGACAGAAAAGTAGAATATAAATGCTCCTCCAGATTTTTTCTACTGAATGATGTTTACATCAAAATGAAAATTGTTTGAGCTTTCTTGAAGGACAGACATCATTTAATTCTGCAGCTATAAATATCCTCATAGCACACTGATTTTGCAGAGAATCTTGAATCCAGAGATGAAGGGGCATACCAAGCTCTCCCTGTTATTTTCT
>VYZW01005134.1:15287-33626 GCA_013401315.1 Balaeniceps rex
CATAATGTGGGCTGTATTAGGTTTGAGTTTTGCTGTTCACTTGGAGTCCGTCAGATTTTGCACTTCCCTGGATCATGGAAATATCCTTCTGATTCAAAGTGCTCTTTTCTNTGTCATTTTACCGTTCTGTTGTAGGTATTCTCTCTGTAAAAAGAGGGTTGTGTGAATGGCGGGTGTTGCAGGGACATTGCTGGGATTACTTAATGTTCAAAAGGTGCTTTGAAACTGAATTCTCAGTATTTAGACAGCACAAGTAGGAAACAGCATCGGAGGCTTGTCTAAAAGCTTTGACCTACTGATGATCTTCCTTTCTTAGTAATATGTCTACTTTTATCTTAATTGCAAGTTTCTCATTTGTTATATTTTTTTTTAGGTCAAGACAATCTTTATGCTTTAGCTTCCCCTCGGTCTAATAACCTCTTCGCAAATGACTGAGAAAGAAATGCGATATTCCTGCTCCCCCCACCCCACCCCACCATACACATTCTCCAGATTTTGATAGACTTGTTTTATTTATTTCCAAAATTATATCCGCAGGAAACAAGCTGTTTAAATTCAGATTATGCTGAAGCAAAATGGTCCTGGTATGAGAAGCAACGTGCTGTTTTATGAGCGCAGAGTCCCTTTTCTCATAACTGATTGATAGTAAATATTTTCCTGAAGAATTATTGCCAACCATGAACAGTGCAACTGTTTCACTTTTTTTTTCCGTGCTACTTGCTGTACCAGCCATTGTCTGTAATTAAGATCTACAATTCACAATGCAGACGTTTGCACTTCCTCTGGGTCTGAGCTATTTATAAGGCATTTCAGCTGTTCAGAGTTTCTTTTGAGTGTTAAACTACATGTAAACAGGCTTCTTTAGTCTTCAGTTACACAAACACTGTGGAGTGGTTGTCATTTCTGCTTCTCTTACCACCCAAAATGACTTTGTGTGTTAATGAAGCCACGAATTAAAAAATACACTTGGCTTTTTTTAAATGCAAAAGAGACTTTGAAGAAATAGTAATACAATAGTTAACTCATAAATTGCTTTATAGCTGAGGGTCTCTAAGCGTGTTCTGGAGATCAGTTCTCAAAGCTCTGCAGTAAGGATGGTCAGTCAGGTGATTTGCAAAATCTTGAAACGAAGAATCATTTCCAAAGTTCGGTCAACTCAATGGAGATGTTTCTACTTTTTGGAACCCTGAGTTTGGAATCTCGAGAAAGCAAATTGCATTACCTGTGAAGTTGAGTTCAGTAAATACTGGAAGGGCTCCCACACAGATCTTAGAAACTCCTGCTCAGGTTTAACTGGTTATAAGGAAAAACTTTTTTGTGGTGATGACAGTCAACTGGAACAGGTTGCTTGCGGAGGCTCTGCAGTCTCCGTCCTTGGAGGTTTTCAAGACCAGGCTAGATGAAGCTGTGAGCTACCTGGTCTGACCTCATAACGCACCTTGCTCTGAGCAGGAGGTTGGGCTGGAGAACTCCTGAGGACCCTTCTAAACTGAATCATCCTGGGATCCTCTCAGTATACAGGCAATGAAGATGTAATAGAAAGCTTTTAAAATGTAGAACTTGACCTGGCATCCTTAATCAAAATTCCCCTGCACCTGTATTGTGTGTAGTGTCACATGCTGTAGTTCACCCCAGTGTTTTCTGGTTTGGTGATTGATACTCTGCATAAAGAATTACAGCCTTGAGGTCTTCATTCAAGTCCTGTCACATTAAGCTTGTAAGGAGTGTTCACCAGGATAAGAGTTATGAAGCAAACTGGACTTGCACTTATAAAATACTTTGGGATCTTTTGTGCTGGAAATGTGAAACAGTTTGGAATCCAAATCATTGGTGGCTTTAGTGGTAAATGGTGGCAAACGTGAAGAGAAGCATCGCTTCTGAAATAGTCACCTGCAGTGGCAGCACCCTCAGATGGTAGAGGATACAAATACCATTCCTGTGACATTAACTAGATATGTGTTCAGTATTTTTCAAATGCAAGAATTGAAAAAGTTGTTTGAAAAATATGTCCAATTCTCGCGCTAAAGCTTGTGGTGTGAAATGCCGGAATAATCATTTCATAGTGTGGCCCATAGTGCGTTTCATAGTGCAGGGAAGCCATTGGTGTGGCTGAGTGTCACATTTCAGAAGGCAGAGTGAGTTCTGAGTTTAGCCTAGCAAGAGAGCTGCTAAAAATGAGCCCGTTTTTGTAGACTGATGGGGGTTAACGTGGGGTATGCTCCAACATCTTTGCTGTTAGGAGCGGGGAGGGGAGGGGAAATAGCATGGAGCGAGTTCATCGTCAGGCGTGTACTGCAGCATTGCCCACTGATGCATGCCGGATCACCCGCACGCAGAGATCACATGGCTCCTCCAAAAGTCAAACGATCAATTCGCCTCGTTTTGGCTCTGTACTTAATGCACAAACAGTGCGATCTGCAGGGCTGTAATTGCATTGTTAGGGCCAAGGAACAAGCCTGTGCCTTTTCAGCAGACAGCTGGCAGGGAAAGAGGCATGTTGTTAGGAAAGAGAGAGGCAAGGCAAATAAAATTACTGCTAACGCTCAGAGATCGGCAGGAGTCCTACTTGCCTAATCTTACCGGTGGGAGCAAGCGGCTGTTGTAATCCAATTATAGCAGCATAAGCAATTTGTTAGACACTCCGCATAATGTAACAATTTCCCAATAAACTCTGACTTGTAATAACGTCGGCAAGAGCCCACATAAATCTGCCCGAATGGTGGGGGCTGGAGTGTTCGGCTGGGGGCTTGTAATTTGTGCCATCAGCACGTTTTGTCGAGTGTGGTGTGGTGCAGTCTTTCAGTGCAGGAATTTTAAGGAGAAAAGCATGGCACGCCCCTCCAAGAGAAAACCATTAGCAAGGGTCAAAAGAGATACCAAACAAAGCTGGGAGGTGGCTTTTCTAGGAGGGAGGGAAAATCAACCCCCAAACGCAAGGCTCTAGCTGATGAGGATTTAAAAATATTAAAAAGCAGTAATGAAAATTGTAGCGTTTTCAATTACAGCAGGGAGAGGAGGGGGAACTAGAATTACATCTGTTTTGGAGGGGGGGGGGAGAATACCCTTCCTTATATTTAAGCCGTTTAAATATTAAAAAAGAAGCTCAAGTATTGAAAGGGATGCTCTGTGCTTACAAGACAGAGAAGCCACGGATCCTGTCCCAAGCAATTCATAATCTACAAAGGGAAAAATTAAACCTTTTCTGGTATCCAGTTACTCTCCCGTTGTCTTTCTTGCAGCTCCTAGCTGGCTTCATGCATATTGGCACAGCATCTTGATGATGTGTCTGAGAGAGAAAACATAGGTCTAGAACCATTCACTTTGAGTGTACCCCAGTGAATTTAACTTTTTTGGCACAATGATGAATGTCCCCTCTGGTTCATGCAGATCTACACAAAGAACTAATCTAATTTAGATATTATTTAAAAGTAAAATCAGTCTGCTGCACTCTGCCTGTCACTCTTAGAGCACATTGCGAGTTACAGCATCGTAGACACCAGTTTAAGGTTTATGTTTAGCAAGATTTAAGATATCATATTTCTGTTAATCCCTCTATTTAGCATTTCCCTTTGCTAAGATGCAGATAGGCAGCAGGCAAAACAATGTTGATTCCTTTATTTACAGCATAGAGACTGTCAGAGGTTCAGGATTTTCAGTGTCGTTCTTACCACTGCTGCGGTGTAAAAATGCCTGACTTCATACTGCTAACAGTATTCATTTCTTAGCTATGGGATCCTGTGAGGCTTCAGTGTGGAGTGACATTTCTGCTCTGACTCATTCCCAAGTTGTGGCAGCACAGTGCCTTTTCGTAGGGGAAAAAATAGTTCCCAGCCATACAAAACAGTTTCCCTTATTCCTTGGAGCTCCTGTTCTCAGTCCCTGTGTTTTGATGCAGGGCTACACAGGCTCTTTTGCTTAGCAAAAAAAAAAAAAACCAAACACAAAACTAAATTGTTGACCTTGTACATACAGCTCACGCAATTATGTCCGTACCATGTTTGCCTTTACAGTAGTACCATATTTTGTGTCATTTTGGGGTGTATTTACATACTCACCAGTCATATTAGTGCTGAGATGATTTTTATTTAAACTGTAAAATAGTAGCGGAGATGTGCAGGCAGGCTGCTGTGCGGATAATGCTGCATATTTTGCCCTTCTTTATGTGGAAGTCAAACCTCCATTGTTCTTAATCTTCGTTGTCTGCGAGCGTATAAAGATAACGGGCTGAGACGGTGAGCGTTTCCAAAAGTATCCTAATAAATATTTTCTTTCAACATAAATACGCCTAAAAAAGTGTGTTTAAAGAGGGCAGGTATTATCTTAGTTTACCGAAGCTGCATCAATAAACTGCAGTGCTTCTAATAAAGCCACTCAGTGTCTGGGTTTAACTAATGGCTGATTTTCACGGCTTTGACAGTGAGCTGTGTGCGTTATTTTCTCCTGATATTGTAAAAATAATGAGAGCAAATTAGAACAATCAGTTTACCCAGATAGCTGCTGATTGGAGGTGATGGGCAATATGGCAGCGGGTAATCCATCTTCGGGCTCCTGTCACATTAACTTCAGCAGTGTGGAAAAGATCAGGCGGAGCAAGCGGGAATCCTGCCCAATCAGAAAGCCGAAATTAATGAGAAGAGCATTGTTCTGTGATCAACCTTTTAATTAGCAAGAGTGGAGATGGAGGGAGTGATGAAGCTGGCAGCACAGCTGCACAATGCTGGGCATGTTTTCGGTGAGGGGGAGGAAAAACATGGGTTTTAAATTACCCCTTCTGTGCTCCCTGTACACCGGCAGTGTGTCTTCATTCTAAACCCCTTAAAAGATCTTAATAAACAGCCACATCCAGGTTAATATTGCAAACGTGGCTGTTACTAATGAGTAGTTTCAAAGTAGGTCCTTTCGGGGGTCATTTAGGAAAATGTTGATCACTGTTTACAAAAAAAAGAGAGAGAGACAGGTTTTGGTGTTGGATTTAAAGTTTCACTGCATCAAGGAAAGAAGAGGCAGGAGACGGATAAAATTAGAGTAAGGGACTGCCTGTTTTATTACTCCCCTCCTTATTTAGTATATGTTTGAAATAAGATTCCTTGGCATATATTTGAAATGAGACTCCTCAGTTAAAAATACTATGCATGCCATGTGGCTTTCAGCAGCAAAAAAAGAGGAGAGATCGAATACTGCGTTTATTTCCTAATGCTCTTTTTTGTTGTTTTTTTGGTCAATGGGGTTTTTTTTGCACCAGTATTTTTCAGTTTATTCACTTACCAAAAAAGAATTGTAATTTGAAAGATTTGGCTGCTGTAATTGCGAAGAAGATTGACTTGATTTTTTTTTTTTTCCTTAGTGGTTTGATAAAATCACAATGTTTTCAAGTACTTTTTAAAAATAGACACTGGAATTAATGACTGTTAGATGCAAATATCAGCCTTAGGAAAATTGGTATTTTTGTAAAGAGAAAAAAATTGTGGGGAAAAGAGTGATATTAGGGGGCTATTTCTGAGGAGGAAAGTAGGAAATATTATGAAATAGTATTAATGTTTGCAGTGCAGGGGAATCCGGCTACTTCTCATTAACACGTTCCTGTTCTTCCTTCCTTGCTCTCTGCATTGTGTTTTACAGGCATTTCTTTTCTCCTTCCCTATAATTCCCAAAGAAGTTGTAACGGTTGAAGAGTGAGGCTCTGTCATTCTGCGCACGGTGTCCGTGCTGCTTTTCTTTCATTTTTCTAATCAGGACACAGGCTGTCCTCACTTCTAGGTATCCCACTTTCTGATACCAAAAGGCAAGTAAAATGTTACTAGTTTGGAAGAGAAGCTGAAAATCGGCGCACTGCACCCAGCAAACTGTACAGGCTGTTTGTGGGGCTCCGCTGGAAGCTCACACCCACCCATCAACTTTGCACTGCTTACCTTTAGGTAGGTAGCAGTAAACAGATGTGCTAGAAGGAAAGGCTTGTGTGGGTGAGGTTGGTTTCTTTGGTTTTTAGTTCTAGGCAGATCTCACCATCTTTGCTTACTGTAGTATTTTGAACTTTCTTACTTTGTAACAGTGACGTAACCTCTTCTCTTCCTTTAAAAATGAGGGGGCTTTGTATGAGTTTGGTGATACCCACGTAGTTTTTATATCTTGAAAGACGTTGCATCTCTGCAAAAAAGTTAACCTGGTAAATCACAGACCTTTCGTACTATCTAAACCAGTTGTATTTCTAATGTAATAATGAGTGGGGCTTGCCATTCTGCCTGTAAAGGTTGTCTAATATTTTCCTTTATAAGAAACGGTTTCAATTTTTATAACTTTGCTACTATTTAACCCTTCAAAGTAAAATTTTATTTTGGCCTCAGTCTGATTCCCCCTCCACTCCCTTCAGCCTGAGGCAGAAATAAAGTTTGGTGTGTGGGATGAACAGTATTCACTTAACAAACAGCTGTTCAATATTTTATTTTATTCTTGTTGTTTGTTTTGTGCCCCAGGCTGTATTTATTGCATGCCTTTCAAGCCCTGGTCAGAATAGGGAAATACAAACTTCCTCCTGGGGCTTTCCCCTGTAGTTTGAGTGCTTTACAAACCTTAATTAATCCTTCCAGTATTTCTTGGGGTGAGGGCTGGACTCACAGCATCCCTTTTTTGAGGAGAAGTTCAGAAGTTACTTTTACAACTGAGATCTAGGGACGAAATAGTTTATTTATATTAAGCAACAAGGCCTCAAAGGAGGAGTATTAGATGAGGAATTACAGCTCCAGATTTTGCGACATCTTTTGTCTTTGTCATACTCTGCTTTTCCATCTCAGTTCTTCCATCTGTAAAAGGGGATAATGCTGCTTAACATTTTCTTATTAGACATTTGGGGATCTGGAAACATGGTATCAGTTGAAGCATGTTTTGTACTTAAGCGTTGTTTTTGTTCATGCACACCTAATGTTGATTTGGGCTCTGTTCCTCTGGCGCCTTCTCTCTCCCCAGGTCTGTCTGCGTTTTTAAAAGGCTGTGTTAGAAATGCATCTTGAGAAAGATGCTCTTGCCAATGGTCGCAGTCAAATTTGCAGTCAAATGTGATCCGTATGGGAGGCAAGGGGAAAGTCTAAGAAAAAGTGGACACTTTCTAAGCCAAACATTCTTCATGTTGTTGCATAAAACACCAAAAGCTCTCAAAGCCTTTTGTTCTCCTTTATTATTAAACACAAAACCCAGTAAATTATTCCACAGCTCCTTAAATCAGTTTTCATAGAATCATAGAATGCTTTGGGTTGGAAGGGACCTTTAGAGGTCATCTAGTCCAACCCCCCTGCAGTGAGCAGGGACATCATCAACTAGATCAGGTTGCTCAGAGCCCCGTCCAACCTGACCTTGAATGTTTCCAGGGATGGGGCCTCCACTACCTCCCTGGGCAACCTGTTCCAGTGCTTCACCACCCTCAGTGTAAAAAATTTTTTCCTTATATCTAGCCTAAATCTCCCCTTCTTTAGTTTAAAACCATTAGTCCTTGTCCTGTCACCACAGGCCTTGCTAAAAAGCCTGTCCCCATCTTTCCTATAGGCCCCCTTTAAGTACTGAAAGGCCGCAATAAGGTCTCCCTGCAGCCTTCTCTTCTCCAGGCTGAACAGCCCCAACTCTCTCAGCCCGTCCTCGTAGGAGAGGTGCTCCAGCCCTCGGATCATTTTCGTGGCCCTCTTCTGGACCCGCTCCAACAGCTCCATGTCCTTCTTGTGCTGAGGGCTCCAGAGCTGGACGCAGTACTCCAGGTGGGGTCTCACCAGAGCCGAGTAGAGGGGCAGAATCACCTCCCTCGACCTGCTGGCCACGCTTCTTTTGATGCAGCCCAGGATACGGTTGGCCTTCTGGGCTGCAAGCGCACACTGCTGGCTCATGTCCAGCTTTTCATCCACCAGTACCCCCAAGTCCTTCTCCGCAGGGCTGCTCTCAATCCCCTCATCTCCCAGCCTGTATTGATATCGGGGGTTGCCCCGACCCAGGTGCAGGACCTTGCACTTGGCCTTGTTGAACCTCATGAGGTTTGCACAGGCCCACCTCTCCAGCCTGTCCAGGTCCCTTTGGATGATGTCCCGTCCCTCAGGCGTGTCACCCGCACCACTCAGCTTGGTGTCATCTGCAAACTTGCTGAGGGTGCACTCGATCTCGCTGTCTATGTCATTGATGAAAATATTAAACAGCACTGGTCCCAGTACGGACCCCTGAGGAACACCACTTGTTACCAGTCTCCATTTGGACGTCGAGCCGTTGACTACTACCCTCTGGTTGCGACCATCCAACCAGTTCCTTATCCACTGAACAGTCCACCCATCAAATCCATATCTCTCCAATTTAGAGAGAAGGATGTTGTGGGGGACTGTGTCGAAGGCTTTTTGGAAGTCCAGATAGATGACATCCATTGCTTTTCCCTTGTCCACTGATGCAGTTACTCCATCATAGAAAGCCACCAGGTTTTGTCAGCTCCCAAAGACATTCCCTTGTGGGCTGAAACCAAATGGTAAATTCTTGCCCAAAAGTAATCTTACTGCAAGAGAATAACAGGAAAGAGGCGATGTGTTGCAGAATTCACCTTAAGTATGGAGCCACTACCGTGACTCTGTAATGGGATGTCCCAGCATGGGTTATAATATCATAAATAGTGTAAATATGCCACATGTGAATTAATAGGCAGCCTAAGGATTCTTAATATTTACATACATGTTAAAATGAACATGCAGCTAATCTTAATTCTTTTTTAACCTAATAAAATAATTTTGTTCTAGCTCCTGGGTGGGTTTTGCAACTGGAAGATTTTATCAGTGCTAGAAGTTCTTGGTTGTTTTTTGGATCCTATTTTCTGTTAATTTAAAATATTTCACATGTTTTTCACATTCAATTGTTGTACTTTGTATTTTCTCCATGCAGTTTTCCTGCCTCTCTCTTCCCACCCCCATGCATGGATCTCCCTGTTTTGGCCCCTTCAGTTTGAGAGCTGCTTTGAGACTGGGGGACATTTGCTCCCCAGCAAGCTGGGGGAAAAGTAATTCTCTGGGGTGTTTTTCTTCACCTTTTTTGCCTGATCTCTCTGAAGTTTTTCTCTACCATCTTTCAGGATCAGAGCCATGTGTAGAGGGTTACTACTTAGTGTCTTCTCCCTGAGGCTCAGTCAGCTTAGGGAACATTAATGTAACTCTGCAACAACCTGCGAAGTAGCCGCATAGTACCTCAGGAGAACAGGGTTGTCTTAGCCAGCCTCCTCCAAAACCTGAGGAGAACCAGGAGTAAAAGTTGTCCTCTAGCTCTGCTGACAGTCTAGTCTTCTGCTTTTAACTGCAAGTTCACCTTTCCTTTCGCAGAGGTATGTGCTCGCTTTCTGGACTCCCACCGATTTTCATCACAAGTTCAATAACCATCACCTCTTCATCAAACTCTCTCTAAAATACTCCTTGTATGAATGTAACTTTCTGAACATCATGACTGACATAAAAGGGAACCCCATAGAGCAATATACCTGCTTCTGTAAAGCTAGCGATGACCTGAGGCCACCACAAAGGCTCTGATGTACAGCCAGGTTCTCAGACAATGTTGTGTGTGCTCTGAGGAGGATACAGCCGTATTGGCTTCTGCAATCTAAAGAGATCCTCACCAGCCAGGACTCCTCTGTAGAGAGGTGGCTTTCATCTTTGAGTAAGCTACCCAGAATCCCTGTACAAACTGCTGCAGGGCATACTGCTGCAGGGCAAGTCATATGGACAAGCCAGCCTAGTTTGGGTCTAATAAAGAAAATCATTAAGTAATTAGAGCCTGTACAGGAAGAAATTTTCCCAGAACACTTCCCTCTCTCTCACCCTGCCCTGTAGCTTTCAAAGAGCTCCCATAACCTTAAAAAACACATTGCTAGAAACAAATGCTTAGGCAACCAAGCACACACCAGGTGTTTAAGTAACAAAAGTTCCCAAAGCGTTTCCCCTGTAACGGCCCCAAGCAGAATGCTAGACTCCATGGATCCTATACCTGGGCACTTCCTAGAATATATATGCTTTGTCCAGCACACTGAAAGCCTTCCTGAATATTGTTGGTAAAGCCAAAACCAAGCCTGTTTGTATTATGTGTTGGAATTTTCCTACCTCTAGGTAAAGTCTCTATATTTTACTTATTCCAATTATCCATTTCTTTCTTTGCTCTACAAGGGCTAGCGAATTGTCTACTAGCTGTTGACAGAACACCAGTGACATTTTCTTTAAAATTTCTCTCTCTCTTTCTTTTTTATATAAAAAAAAAAACAAACACCAAAACTGGGTTAAACTGGGTCACAGTTTTCAGACTTAATTTAATGTAGAAGATTTTTTGTGTGTTTGAAAAAGCAATAGCAAATCTTATATATCTGAAGGTTTTGTATGGGTTTTCCAGCTGTATAATCAATATTAGTATTCCCCAGAAATCCTTCCTAGCTTAAAAATTACAGTAGTATCTTTTTATAGGTGAAACACTTTAAAGTTTGGAAGATGCAAAGTTTTTACTTGATTTTCACTGTCCCCTTTTCATATACACAGTATGAGTCAACATGTGATACATGGTAACTTTGTTTCTCAAGTAGCGCAACATGGTATCTGATCTATAAAATGTAAGTACATTAAACTTATTGTGAATAATATAAAAACACAAGGAGAACATTTATTTATAGACAAATCATTTTGTAAGTTTACCTATTAAGGTTTTAATAGCTAAACAGTTTTTTTATAAACTATTACAGAATGTAATTTGTCTTTAGAGAGATTATAAAACCTTAGCTGTACTAACGAAATCAATACATATATTAAAGTACTAGTCCCTAAAATATATCTTGTAGATTCCATGAAGGTGGGGTCAGAGAAATGTGAAATTATAGGTTGCATAAATAAGTTACCAGTTGGGAAATGGGAGCAGCGCTGTTGAGTCTGCAGTCTCATCTCCTACAATAGTGTTTAATAGAATAAAACAGTTCTCATTGGAGAACTTGATGTATTACCCTTGGTTTACTTCCAAATAAGTAACTGCCTTTACCTTTACTTCTGACCATTTGTCACCATAGTAACTTCTTTGGATCAAGTGGTGACACTTAGAATCCCTTCTAATATGAAAGACCAGATCAACAGGCTTCACATCCTGTCCTCAGGTGGAGACACATTTACCGTCAGAGTTTCCCGATACTGAAGTAAAGAACTCTTCATCTTATGTGGGGCCTCAAGTGGTTCAACAGAAATAGTCTGTCTGGAGGTCACACACTTGCCTCCGTCATTCTGTCTCTCAAAGTAGATCGCCATCAACTGTCAGGACAAGTTTTGATCCTGCTGGTCATAAGAATTGATTTGGAGTCATACTGGGCTCCACATGGTACCTGTCTGAGTTTTTGTTCTTCACGGTCCCAAGGATGGCAGATACCCATTGCAACCTATATCCAGATAACTGGTCAGTTAAAGGGAGAAGCTAGCAGAAGACAGCAACAATGTTGAAATCAGCCATGTATCTTTTCTTCTAATTATGGAGACAATAGACGATTGTCCCTGGAGACAATAGAGTTCATAGTCAGAACAGTTAACTGCCCAGCAGGTCACAGCCTAATCTTCCCAGGTAGTGGTAAGTGACTTGAAGGTAACTCCTTCAGCAAAAGCGCCTCCATATCAGGGACTCTAAGGTCACGTGCATTACTAACATCCAGATCGTATCTTCATCTAACATCCAAACATCACATGAATGAACAGCTTAAGGGTTTTCTCTGTTCCCATGTAATACATTTGTTATAAATGCATCAGAGACCATGAGGGGTATCCTGTTGAACCAACTACAGACACAGTGAATATAGCCTCAGGGCAGTCTGAAGTTGCCTGTGAGTCTCCTGGAGCTGAGGCAGATGGACAAAACCATACCAGAATAAATAGTGTTCCTGTGTGTCATGTGTAACTCGGCAGTTCAGCACCTAGTGGCAAGGTGTAGGTTGTACGTTTCGTAAATCTCAGGTATGCTCAAGCTCATTGGGCACATGCCAGGCTGAAAATTGACAGCTCTTTTTCTGGGTGAAACAGTTGCCCATCATCCACGATAGAGGAATGAAGCCCTACCTTTGTATACTTAACAGAGTGGAGCCCACAGTCCCGTCAATGTTCTCTACTCATTGAAAGTCAATTTGCTCAGTTCTCAGTTAACAGTCTACAAGTTTGCATCTGTGCCCTCTCAGGGTGCACTCTGAGCTCTAAGGTCATGAATGTCCTCTTGCAGAACAGGACATTGCATGGTTTGTGTCATTCTACCTTCTAGGACCTCCCAGGTCACTGTTTCCAGCCTCTTGCTATTGCAGATACTACTTTGTCCGTTTAGTGAACTTACTGAGTTTCATCTTACAACCAGCTAAAGGTTGGTCTGTGGTCTTTCTTCCATTCTGTTTCCATCACAAGATGATTCCAGAACCTGATTGTTCTAACGACTGGAAATCCTCTCTGAGTTTCCAAGGTAGCTTATTCATGCAGAGATTGTACCACTGGTTCTTCGGCTTGTTTCTTCCTTTGGTTTTAATAGTTCCTCGTCCCTTTTTGGTGTTTATCCCTGTATATTTTTAGAGAGCAGTCATATCCTCTTTATTTTATTGGGATAAATTGAATGGTCCTTGGGGAGTGGCTTAATTTAAGAAATGAGGGAAGAGAAACAGTGAAGATGTTTGAGCATTTGTGGTTGAGGAGTTCGTTTTCTAGGAGGCATTTATTTACGTTTACTTTTCTGATCACTCTCTCTTACACAGAAATTGTCAAATTATTGCCCTAAACTGTCCTGCAGCTATGAACACTCTTATGCACATGTGAAGATCTAATTCTGGCTGATGCGAAGCTTACAGTTTAACTGTCACATTTAAGGCAGTGACACAACCTGCATTTCTTCTGAAAGGAAAACGAAGCTTGGGCAAATGACTGCATGCTCCTCCTTGTTACTGTCCGGTATCATTGTCCCTTTGTTCTCTTGGAATGTTGTTCTGCCCTTTGCAGTACTCAGTGAATACTACTGCTTGACTGGATTAGGTCTCACCAGTAGTCACTGCCACTAATTGGCAGATTTTAACATTTAGAGTTTTCTCGGAGGGAACCTAGAATGGGAAATAACTCATGTTGTGCAGTAAAAGAAACTGTTCCATATTTTCCTTCATGTATATTTAACACAATCTGTAATTTACAAAAATAGATTTGAATTAGTCTGCCTGTGGAAGCTCATATCCAAGACAACTTCAACAAGGCAGGCAGTCCCTTGTTGTGTGTGACTGACAGATTAGTTGAGGCTGCAGCTTGGAGACAGACAGCAGTACTCACTGTATACATTGCTGAACCTTATTGTTGAGGAAAATTAAAAATGAGCTCTCACAACTAGTCTCTGAAAATAGCATTCAAAGTAGCTGCAATTCCTTATTTTACCGTAATAGTGAATCTTGACGGACAAGTAGTCCTTACCTGCTCAGCTCATACAGTAGTTTGAAATTAGGGACGCTGTATGTAGCCAGGCTGTTTGGTCCTGTGTCCAACAGGCAAACTTGCCTTCATGATGCCCTGAATTTGTGAAATATGATAGGTCTGTCCTAATTGTGTGCACAGGTTCAGATTTAACTGTCTTCTCGTATCCATAAAGTCCGAGATCCTTCTGTTGCTTCTCAACGCAAAATGAAACCCTTGTAACAGTGACCACAAACTGAGAATTTAGTTAAAATACATGATGATTAAAATATTTCAGTGTTGTTTTTTCTGACCCCACTTCTGTCAATTTAAACAATAGCTTTTGTGCTTAGACTAACATTCATTTAGATGAAAACAAAAGTGAAAAATACTTAACAACTATACTACAAAAAAAAAAGATTGTTAATTAAGACAGACTTGTAATTTCTCAGCAAAGAAGCCCTCTTTCTGACAAGTAAACCCTCCTTATAAGTCTTTGATTGTAGGTAATAAAATGTTGCTTAATTAATGCCTGTTATGTGCATGTGTTGCTTTCTTTCAAGTCACTGGATTTTACAAAATGGTGTGAACTACAGAGTTGAATCAGGCTGTTCTCCTGACATGTTAATTTAGATCTGTCAGCCCTGTTCTGGATCATAATTTGTAATCCCGGACAGTTCTGAGGTGGGTTGTAATGGGAGTATTTTGAGATTTGATCCAGAAGATTGCAGATGATTAGGCATTGCAGTCAATTAATTCGTTGCTTGAGACCTGAGTTTTGAAACTGGTTCAGGTCATAAGTGAAGATAAGTTTGGAATTTAATAATTTGTGGAGAGAATCAGCTGCAGTTCTTAGAGAACATGTACATCAGAACAAAATCAACAGTTTTTGAAAAATTTTAAGTAGCTGGAGGCATGGAATTGAAGGTCAAGACTGGATGTCCAAACAGGTCCCTTGAATACTGCATGCTCTCAACTTGCAAAGCCAGAGAGCAGGCGTATCTGCAGTACTCTTTAAGAACCTGGTATTTGGTTGCTACAAAGAATGGATGATACAATAGCAAAAGCTTGTGAAGCCCAGAGTTCTAAAGCCTTTAAAAAAAAATAATTCTCTATACAGCATCTTTTGAAAAGAATTTCAGATTTTGCTTATGATAAATGAAATACATCAACATCAGACAACTATAACTTGGCTTCAGTCAAAATCTAAATTGCTTTTCTCTCCGAAAGCCTGGGAAGTGTAGATGAGCTTTGGCTATGAGGTTAGAAACACAGAGTCACTTAGGTTGGAAGAGACCTCAGGAGGTCCAACCTTCTGCTCAGAGCAGGGTAAATATTGAATTCATTAGTCCCAGTTAACCTCCACTGCTAGGTACCTGCTTCTCCCAGGTTTCACATACACAGAACGTCTACCTTTGAATTCAAAGTCTCCCACTGCACCCAGAAATTAAACCAACACTTGGAGTACGTAATGTGTTTGCATGAGAAGGGCTACATTTGGCACTAGCTGCT
Organism: Balaeniceps rex; assembly: GCA_013401315.1. Taxonomy (NCBI): domain Eukaryota; kingdom Metazoa; phylum Chordata; class Aves; order Pelecaniformes; family Balaenicipitidae; genus Balaeniceps; species Balaeniceps rex. The sequence continues at coordinate 30,215 of VYZW01005134.1, forward strand.
GCCTCCCTTTATCTCCTAAGATGGCACCAAGGACCTCATTAAGTTACGCAGTCTGGAAGTAACAAAGGCACAAAAACAACGGCTGCAAACTGCTTCCTAAATGAAGATGGGAGATATATTGCCTCTAATATACAGAAGTGATCAGAGATCTTGAAAGTTTCGGTACTTGGGCACGCATGCGTGGGGAAGTGCTGCTGATGCCATGTCTTACTGCAGTTTGGTCAGCACAGCCTCTCTCTTACCTGTCTCTGATTTGGATCCAAGCCACAACTATTTGGAGACACGGGGGAGAACAGGTGGACTACAGTGTCAGCCCAAAGAGGCACGCAGCTGAGGGCTGCCAGCATCACTATCTGCAGCTGCAGAGATCTTCCTTTCACTTCAGATGTCCTTTCCCTCCCGCTGGACAGGTCAGGTATCAGACTGTAATCCTCTCCTGCCCCATGCGAGAGGTGTGGGGAGAGAGAAGTTGTTGCCAGCACTTTTCTCCAAGTCTTCTTAAGGGGATAAAAGGAACAGCCTTGGATGCCATCTGTACCGCGGGAGGGAAGGTCTGTGTGTCAGGATTTGGGTGCAGCAGCAGGACTGTATACAGACTTCGGGCCCAGAATGGCAAGGACAGCTGTTGGCCAGGACTGAGGGACACCGGTGGGCAATGCCAGGAAGTTTTTGTCAGGTGCTTCTGTCATCTACTTGGGTCTAGTTCCTTCTAGTCTTTCTTACTGGACTTGTCAGAGACACAAAAACGTAGCTGTGGATAGCCTAACACATCCTATTGTATTTCCTCATCTCTGTCACATATGAATATTAAAATTGCAAGCTTCTAAACCCAAGCAATGTTCAGAAGTCCCCTGGTGGTTACATACTGAAATTGCTGTGATGAGTAAAGGAACTTAACTAAAGCACACCCTCCCTAGGGCACTTACCTTCAGAGGTGTACGAGTTGTTTGCACGTTTGTATTGATTTTAGGAGTGGTACCTGGATGCGGTGTCTCAGTTTGAGAAAACTCGAGGTAAAATTTTTTTCTTAATGTACTTGGCTTTTGATTCTGCTTTGGAAGGCTGCTGAAACGATTAGTACAGCTGCATTTTTTCTAATTGTTGAAGTCGAGGCCATGCCTTTTCTAATGAGTCTGTTTTGTTTAGTTTTTAAGTGACAAATTTGTTTGCTGGCACTTGAGGGGAAGTTTGCACTTGTGTAGAGTGTGGTGTGGTGTCACCTGGTGATATTGCCCTCACTGAGCACCTTTTGTGCAGAGGCCTCTGAAGATGTTCCCCGCATTAAGCTGTGTTTTGCCTCTGTGTGAAGTATGTTAGGATGCATCTGTTTAACAGACTCGTGAAATGAAGAGGAGTGACTTGCCTGTGGCAGCACAAGAAGGCAGTGGGAGAGTTAGGAGTAAAACTGGAAAGACTTGGCTCCCATTTTCCTTTCTTATTTTTACATTGTACTGCCAGTTTTCAGTTTATCAAGAATTAATAAGTAATAACCTATGATTAAAAAGGGCTGACACTCTTTCTGTCATGAGATGTTTCTCTGTCTTCAGCGTTGTGCGGAATTCAGCAGGGTTACACCTTTTGAGTTTTACTTAAGCGGCGTTACTCAATATTTAATGCTGAAATAGAAACGTGTAATTCACAACTGCAGGCGACCTGTCAGCTGCATTGGGATGTTTGTCAGCTGCAAGGGAGGGTGAAGTAGCAAGACTTTCTTATGCCATGAAAATTGAATATTTTCAACAACTTTTTAATTTAATTTCTTGCTACATTTCACATTGTACACACAGCTGACATGATAATCCTTCAGCTGGTCCTAAATTACATTTTAAAATAGAGATCAGTTAATTATAGCAATCTGAGTATTTTTAATCAGTTATAGAGGGAATTTCTCCTGACACTTGTTTCTCCTGAATTTCAGATAAGCTAGTGTATGTATTCTTAATTATTCATGTGACAGCAAAAAGTAAATCAAATAAAAATTACGGACAACCCTACACAAGACTGCTTTGGACGAGACCAGATAGTCACAGTTTAGCATCTATGGCTCTTCTGTTTCAAGAGTGCTAGAGGGAGCTCTAACCCCTCGATCAAAGGAAAAGCTATGAATGGTGCATCTGCCTAGTTTGGTCTGTGGTAGGAAATGTTGAATTCTCTTGATGTTTAATTTTATTTTGTATTGGAAGGTTGCATATGTTTTTTCCAGGCATGATCCCAGATTGCAAATAGTGTGTTTTCAAGTATACTAATACTAGACTTAATACAGGCTATTGTGAGCTGACTGAAAATACAGGAAACAAGTGAGAGAGATCACAGAGGTGTTTAACAAATAGCATGCAATGGTAAAGTCTAATATTCCCTTCCTTTCACAAAGGAGGACAATTCTCACAGTAGAAGACCTAATGGTATTTAAAAGAGAATATATTTAAAACTGTTGGGAGGAAAAGCTACTTTACTCGGCATGTAATTGGTTCTTAGATGTTTAGCCAATTATTATAGTAGAAGTTAAAGAAAGCGTTGGTGATTGTTAGATAAATTTACAATGGGATGCATCAGTGCATGAGGATAGAAGAAATTTCTCACATTACATGCTCCACACTGATTACATTCGGGATATGACAGGAAAGTAACTCTCAGAAGTGGGATGAAAAGAAGAAAAGAAAACTCAGCATGTATTTGTAGAAAGGGAAATGCATGTAGCTTGATACTATTTTCACTGTTTATTAATCTCATTAAAAGGAGTAGTGGAATCATGCCTTTGAGTGAAAGAACATTATGTGGAAAATACAGTATGTTGAAGGACCAAGTAAGGCTAGCAGTCCTGTTCTGCCCCAATTTACTGGGGTTTTTATATTGCTTATATGTTATATTCAAACAATTCCATTTTGATTGCATCTACTATAGGGAGTGGAATACTGGAAGGCTCACTCCCTGCCTCCTTTAGTTTGAGTTTTTTTTCTGAAAGCGCTGAGCCAAGGAGGAATCCCTAGTGCGCTAGTCTGTGACTTGGGTTTCTGGCTTGTGCAATTTGAGTGTCAGCTGATAGGGACAAAGTCTGCCCAACTGTGAAACTGAATATGCCATCCTGAAGTGCTATTATGGTCAGAGCTGGTCACTTGTTGTTGCAGAGGATACTATTTCTTGCCTTTCTTCTGTTCTGTACTTTTCACGTATCAACAGTGTTTGGCCTAACCCAACCTGATGCAATTTATGAACACCCAGAATTCATTAGAGGATGTCCTTAGCTTGTATTTCATATTCATGAACTGTTCCTCAGTTCATGAATCTCTTGCCAGGTACCAATGAAAGAATGGACCAACACAATCTTAAGATATAAAGTCATAGAAAACTTTAAGTTAGGATGGACCTCTGGAGGTCTCCAGTCCAACTGTCTATTCAGAGAAGGATTACCTTC
>VYZW01005134.1:37974-51185 GCA_013401315.1 Balaeniceps rex
CTTGTTCAAGAAAACTAGAAAACTGCTGCTTAGAGCATTGCTTATGCTTTCCCCTGCCATAAATGAGCCCTTTGCTGCTACTGGCCGTTACCCGATGACTTTAGTAGACTGGTTCTCCAAGTGATAATGTGCATATTCCTTCCCTCCATTAACAGTAATAACATGTAATGGTCCCAGCAGTTCAACTCTGGTTCTGGTAGCCATGCTGAGGAAGAAAGCATTTCCTTTGGTGACTTCCACTGGAAGTGATTTGTTGTTACTGGAGGATCTGCTTTGAAATTTGTGTATGATCACTTTACAACTAATAAAAGGTATGCTCTGAAATCCAGCTCTTTAAGAGTGATGGTGTCTGCCCTCCCCCCCATGTGTCTAGATATGCATTTGGTCAGGGATTGTAGTTTTGGAAAGTAACATATGCCAGTGCTGTGCTGATGCAAGCAGATTTCTCATCAGTGCTTATTATTTGCAAAGACAACTTGGAGATAAGGGAGGAGGAGGAGAGGGACTCCCAACTCACATCCATTGCTGGCATCAGAGAAATTTTATTTTGAGGTTTTTGCCAGCACTTAAAATCTAGATGGGAGACCTATATCAAAGGAAAGTTTACAGTAAGAGCTACGAGATTCCAGGCAATTAAACTTTATTAGTGTGTCTGAAACATTAAGTATTAGCTTAAAAGAATAGTTTTTTCATCTCCTCTCCCTGTTGCTGTTTACTGTGTAGCAGTGTGGGAGGGGAGCAGCTTCTCCAGCAAGGTATTATTGCTGCTCTTCGTATAGCCGGTGTGCAAGTGCCCATGGCTCAGTCCGGCCTCCCCAGTCCCTGGAGAGACTCAGCAGGTTACTTCTCTGGTGCCTGCAGCTTTCTCTGGCCCTAAACCAAAACAGCCTTCTCCCTTTCTTTTGTGCTTGAGGTAATATCCTTAGCCAGGTGCCCTCCAGGCTGACACCATATCATAGGTACTTAGATGGTACCTCTGAAAACTGTTGGTCCCCCAGGATTTCAGAAAGTGCAGCAGGTTGGGCTGGTGTGTCCAGCATAATTCCAGGGATCTTTCATCTAGATATATCTTTTCTTATCAAAGTTTCTCTGCAGTGTGATTAGAAATCAGATGTGAACAAGCAGCTAAAAGCCCCAGACAGGCAGAATTGCTAGTTCCTTGGGTATCCAGGGGACTGTTAATTTCAGTGAGAGCATGTATTTTGAATTTTCTCTTGAAAATAAATAGTAAAGATGCTGTGGTTTCTTTCATGGTGCTTTCTTTTTGCCTCTCAGATGTGATTGATGATCATCTACTTCTGGGTTATGTTCGTTTTTCAGAATGTTTCAGTGAGCTTTGCAGCGTGGAAACTAATTCAGTACTGAGCGAGTAAGTCCATATATGTGCTAAACCCATGGTTAACCTCACAGAGACTGTTATGTGAGATGGAGGCGGGCAGAAATGGGTAGATTCTAAACTGAGCTTTTAAAATAAAAGTAAATGGAGTGAGTTGTTTAATGACCTAGCCATTGTAGCTTTGCTGTCAAGTCAAACACTGGAAAAGCAGGTTCATCCTGCAAAGGAGAAAAATGAGGAGCCGGCTGCCCTACTCATGTCTTTCAGGTGCTATAGCTCACGAGATCCTGCTTTTTATGGTGAGACACCCCCTCACCACCCCCCAATTCTCAAAGCTTTGAGAGCTCTTTAGTAGGAAGCTGCCAATAAGGAGCTGCAAACTTCTTTCCTCTTTGCTTAGCCTTGGCAGTCTGGGAATCAGTTCTGCAGCATTTGGTAATTACAAGCCTAAAAAAGAAGAAGCCAGACATAGAAATTGAACCTGTATCCTCTTAATTATGCTATTGCTGCCTTTAGGCCATGCAAACAACACCCTTTCAACAGGATTCTCAAATACTAGTTCTGCCCTTTAGCATGGAGGCCTGGCATACGTTTTCAGCTCCGTTTCACCATTTTTGTTACATTGCTACACTGAAGTTGTATTGAGTGGTACTTCATCATGGGCAGTAGCAAGCAGTTTCATGGCCACAGAAGTAGCTTTGGAAAATCCAGCAGTGCTGAGGTTCTCTGGCTAAGAGCAGCTTCACAGGCATCAAACCGAACCATCTCACTGCCACACTGGTACATTTTAATCCCTGTGCTTTTCCCACACAGCTTCTAACATGCTCCAAAATTCCTGAGCTTTGTGCCACTGCTGAAATGGTTTCATGTCTGGATTCACTGTTGTGGGTATTCTTAATGTGGTTAATCTTGAAGAATATTCAGGATATAGAGACGAGTGTGGCTTGGCTTTCATTGTGAAATTCCTGTCTTCCCCTCCCCACTCTGGACGTACACCTCCATGGTTCCTTTCTTTGTCATTCCATTGCTTGGGTTTTTTTCCCCAGTGTCTTTTATCTTGTGAGTAAAGTTTGAACAGTACGCAGAAAGTTAACTGCCTGGAGTCTTTTAAATATAAGTAACACGCACCCAGTAATAAGCTGTCGGTTGTTTTTTTGCTGCCTGCAAAGAAACATAAACACAGCGCTCATTTCTGGCAGGTTTTTACTGTCAGAGTTTCTCCTATTATATTTATCTTACAATTTGCCAGGGGGTGAAGTTATTAAGTTTTAGCAGCAGCCATCGATCAAGTTCACAAGTTAACACGATAAAGGCTCTGTGCCGCTCCGATCCGGGAAAATGATGATCCTCACTCGGTAATTAACTAAATGAGAAAGTTAAATCTTACTTGAGAGCTGGGAGAGATGAAAGAGAGGTGTTTGTCAGTTTCTCAGTGGAAATTAGAAGCAGTTTTCTGCAATTCCCTAAGCTGCTGCTCTGTCATATTTTACATAAGCACTGGGAAAACGTCTTGTAATTAGTGCTGTCATGGAGGATTTTTTTTGCTGAAGGATGTTGGAATAATTCATTAGATTATCAAGAAAGGCTTGTGTCCTGAAATGATTAGCACAGTGAAATTTAAACCATTAACGATAACAAGTTTAGAGCTTGCTGCAGTGCAGAGGCACCCGGGGTATGTCTGTGCCTATTTCAATCATTTCTTATAATTAAACATTATGTCCTCTTTTTTCCTCCCCTTCACTAAGACCCATCCAAAATTCCTGTTAAGGTGGCTCTGTCTAGATCAGTGACTTAACCACGACTGGCAGTGCAAGCAGTTGGAGGGGAAATGCTGCGGTTGCAGATAAGCAGTAGAAGACATCTCTCTGTGTCAGAGCCTGTAGTCCCAGGGAGTCCGGGAAGGAAGGGAGAAGCCCGGTATGACCGTCGGTACTGGAACACCAAAGGGGAATTGCCTTCCTTTTGTCTAGAGAGAAACTCTGAGAAATTTGCAGTGGTGATCTAACCTCTCAGTCTTTCAGAGCTCCAGTGTGAAGATATCTTGAAGGTTCAGAAGGTCCCAAACCTTGCTGGGATCATTTAAGCCATTCTCGATATTCTAGGAGACAGCTTCTCTTTTTCTTTGACTTTAAGAGATGTCTTCCTATACATTAAGAAACATATAATTTGAATTCATCCACCCTGTGGAAAGTGCCGTAACAAAGTCCTCTGCAATGTTTAGAGGACATGGGGGGTTTTTTTAAAAAAATACATAAAAGTTGTGACCACTCATATGGGTGGGGAAACACCATACCTGTACTAGAATCAGAGAACTGTGCCCGTGTTTGGTTTTTCTGTGCTTTAGGAGTATCCTTGGTCCCCTGTACTGAGCAAAACCAAAAGTAACCTTGGTTGTCATATGTGGGTTACAGCTGTGATATACCATGGCTATTTTGTTTTATATGCGGAGCAGTAGATTTATCCAGGCTTTATTTATCTGTGGTGAAATATTGCACCTTCCTATAGTTGCAAGCCATTATTTAGATTAAAGTCCTTTCATATATTAGTCCTCTTCTACTTCACTGGGCATACAAATGTGCTTTGTGTTAAATGTAGCCATTTGGAGAAATGGTCTTGTAATTATGGGCTGCAATGGAGCATGGTACGTAGATCCCTGAGCTAGTACCAACCTGAGGCACTCAATCCCCTGGGTTTCCTGGCACAGCTTACTAGCTCAGGCACGCCGTCGTAGGAGGACACCTCTGCTGTTCCTGCAGATGAGTTGCCGTGCCTAGAGCCAGCTTGGGCACCTCTCAGCCCTCACTTAAGGGGTTTGTGAAAGGGGAGTCAGAAAAGCTTTATCTGTTCTGAGTTAGTAGTTTACTCTGTTATACCCAGACTTCCTCCCAGGTGACAGACTACCAGTGCTTGTTCTTCTTTGCCACTTTTGGAAATGAAGCTTATAAAAAGCGTAACCACACACAGTGCATTTGGTTTACCCTAGCAGTATGGATGGCACGTGGAACAGCTTTTTTGTTTTTCAGGTGGGGCCTGTTTATTGCACCAGGAGAGGGAAGAGGCTGTAGACGATTGTGTGCTCCAGGAAATAGTTGCTGATATTGTTCTGAGATGGTTTGTTGTGAACTTGAGGCAGTCGATCAGAATGGTTGAGTCATCAGGGTTTCTCAGGAAGCAAATCGATTCTCTTACTGATAGTAACCGGCTTCCCCCCCTCCTCCCCAGCTTTAATAATACAGATGCTTGATGTTGTTGTTTTGTTGTTGGCTTTTTTTAATAAAAGGCCTTTTTCACTGAACCCCCAGTGGATTTTCAGGAATCTTCAAATTGAAATTCTGGAATTTTGTTCTAAACTGTAGCTACAGACCATCTGGGGGAGGCATGTGAGCATGTATTGCGATTTGAGTGATTTGTGAGCCCTGTGAATTCACCTGGGTGTACTCTGCAGAACTGGTGTGTTTGTGGTCTGCCCTGTCCTCCTGATCCCCTGCTTGCATAGACCACAGGACCTGCTGGGCACACCATGGCTACCTCTGGGCTTGTCCTCACTCCTTTTGATGGGAAACCAGAGCAGGCAAGAGTGCAAACCAGGTCTCAAGCTGACATTGTCAGAAAGCGGCCAAAGTACGCACATGAACCTAAAAAATATAGTATTCCCCTGTCCACTAATTTGGACATAAACACTGTAATGTGTATAGTGCTTTTCTTAGCAGATCCACTATATAAACACGGAGTTTGACTTCCAGAGCTGTTACAAGTGTTGGTCAATGGACTTTTTAATTTACTCATGATTTCCACCCAAGAGGCCTGTATTCACTTGGGATCCAGGCAAAATGGGTTGTTTTGTCCCATCTAAGCCATCTGTTTGTACACACATAAGCCATTACTTGGTTTTGCAGATGTTGCAGCTTCTCTTTGATACCCAAACTGATGTTTTAGAGGTAATTGGGGAGCTGAAGGCTGCTGGGAGAAGGGTGCTCAGGAGGCAAGGAAGGGCCGGAACGTGGTGGCACCCTGTGAAAGGAGTTGCCCCTTTTGTGGTCTTTGTACATCAGCTCCAGCTCAGCATATTAGTCAGACTTCACAGTCTCTCAAATGAAAAGGCAGAAGTATCGGGTTTTTAAAAATGCTTTTTAGAGACAGCCTGTTGTGAGATTAGCTGCACAGCAAACAAAATGAGAAATGAAATGAGATCAAGCTTGTAGAATATATCTCTCTGCTGTCTTAACCCAGCGTTTTTACAAGGATGTCTGTTTTGCAGGCAGCTTAACTGCAACAAAAATGACCAGAATCTCTTAAGACCAATGTTCAGTGCAGTCCATTGGTAATTATTTTTTACCAGGCTGTTGCCTAGCGTGGACTTTGCTAGAATAACTCCAGCCTTGCACACCTAGGACTTCATGCGCACAGTCCCTTTAGAGATTTCTCTATATAAAAAGTTGGCCCGAGAGAGTATTTCTTTCCTTCTGCCCAGTAACTGGGTCTACGACTCACCCGCAGTCAGTGCTGTCCGTGTGATGACCAAATGAAAGCGTAGCTCAGTCATAGCCCTTGTCTTGCATGATCTTACTGGACACACAGAGAAATTCGCAGGGAGGAGTGGGGATAAAAGTAAGGTTGAAAACACTGAGCTGCAGAATTGAGCACTGATGATGTGATCTCCATGTTCTATGTTCTCAAAGAAACTTAATTCAAACCATAATTCAGAAATAGAAGAAACTGCTTGTTAAAAATGACAGCTAATTACTGTCTTTTTCTACACTCTGTCCAGCTCTGCTGGAAATGCTGAAAAGAGTATTTAGGTGGATTTTCTCTAGAAAATGAAATGTAAATGGTGATTAGTTGAGTAGATTTTCAAATTACGAGGGTTTTGGTGTTTCAAAGTCAGGATTGCTGGCAGGCTTGGGGGGGTATTGAAATACAGGAATGATTTACTCCTGAGAAATGAGGAATTCCTGCATTCTAAACCCAGTTTTGGTAACTAGATTTTGTGGTCTCTAAATAACCCACTGTTTTGGCACTTGCTGAAAAAAGTGGGGGTTTTTTGTTTTTTCTTTTCCTGTAAAATCAGTTAATCCATGCATTTCTTTTAGATCATTAGATACTTTGGCAGAGATATTTAGGTACCCGTTTTTTCCCTTAAAGTTAATAAAGTCTCCTGGTGAGAGTGATGCCTGGAATTATCATCAAAAAACAGAAATATGCCATTCCTACATAAATGTTTTGTGTATTCTGATATCTTTAATTTGTTTCTAATTATTTGATAATAGAGAACCTCTAAATGTACTTTGTAAATAAAAAAAATGTAATAATATTGACTGTTATTATAATGCTGTCTAGTGTTAAACTATTGCAATGAAAGAGAGAAAATCACATTTTCTGCATTTAATACAAAATATTTGACCAGTATGGGAAAAAATAATTTCCCAGCGAACGGTTAATCTTACTTGGACAAAAGATATCCTTGCAATGCAAAATGTGCACTTTTATTCCAGTTAAATTGTTTAGAAAGCAGAAATTGTATCTTGCTATCAAATAGTAAATTGAAATGTCAGTGTTTTGTTTTGTGCCTGAAACTCTTCTTTGAGCTGAGTCCTTCTGACAAGATATTAACGGTACTCAGAAAGTTGAAAATCTTTTATTCTGTGGAAGAAGTATGTACCAAATATCAGGGTGTGTTTTAGCTGGCTTTGCTCTCAAGATATAATGTTATACTCAAAAGAAGTACTGTCAGTTTTTTTCTCATCCATTTCATGCATTCCCTGTGAATTTTAGCAGCAATCCATTCTTTAGAAAAACAAACCAAAAAAAACCCAAAATACAAATGCAGTTTTCTGTTGGTGCATTGAAGTAACTGGTAACTGTAGATTAGGAATCCAAATGCATTTTACTGTCTGCAAGATGTAAATAAAATTGTGTTTATGTTAAATGGCCACTCCAGGTTTCCCGTCTGACCAGAGTCCTTTGTGTGCAGCTCTGGCATGAGCTGCAGGGGTTGGCATTGTCCTGCAGGGGTTACAGCTCGCGGTGGCTGCGCTCCGACTGACAGCACCAAATGGGATACGTGGCCTCGGCCAACTTTATCTACCAGAGTGCTTTTTTTCTTCTGCTTTTTTCCCCCCAAAAACTGTAAAACCATTGAGCTTCTTTTCATACATGTGATTTGGGTTGTTTCTCTCCTTCCTGTTTACAGACAAAACTTGCCAATGGCACTTCCAGTATGATTGTGCCCAAGCAAAGAAAACTGTCTGCAAGCTACGAGAAGGAGAAGGAACTCTGCGTCAAGTATTTTGAACAGTGGTCCGAGTCTGACCAGGTGGAGTTTGTGGAGCACCTCATCTCCCAGATGTGTCACTACCAGCACGGACATATAAACTCATACCTCAAACCCATGTTACAGCGGGACTTCATCACTGCACTGCCAGGTATTTCTGCAGGCAGAGGGAGCTCGCTCCTCCATCTTGTCTTTCAGAAAACTATGCTATTCTGGCCTACGCTGCTGGAGAGGTTTCTTCCAGGGTCAGTTTGCAAAATACATGATAGCTTTTGAATGAAAAGCTCTATACCGGTATGAAATGTAGTAATATTTTATTTTGTATTCCTACCGTCTCTTGAGGCATGATCTAATACCACCACGGTTTGGGTAGGAGTAGATGATAGCTTGTATATGTATCTTAAGGATAGTCGCAAGCTGCAGGGCAGGTAGTTGTACTCGTAATGCCCACAACAATGCATGAATAACAAAAATTTTTAAAATTAAAACTACTACTCTTTCTGGTTGCTCAGCTGAGGTTTTCCCTTTTCTTACTTAGATTTTTTGTCTCTCTTCTAGTAAAATACCTTCCTGAAGCTATCGCTTTGATTATGTGTTTATTGCTAATAGAGAATGGAGGACGTAAGATCAAAGGATGGAAATGTGCTATTTTTTGCACCTCTGTAGTGCTTTCCATTGAGAATATTATCCCAGCTGTTCTCAGATGTGGCATTGGGTGTATCTCACAGAATGCACACATAAAGTACTGTACATGCAGTTTTGTATTGTCCCTGTCTTATAGATGGGAAGACTGAGGCAGTGGCAGATAAAACGTATACAGCAATAGAGTTTTGGAACCAGACAGAAATTCCTGGCTCTTTGGCCTTTTTTTCAGACCATTAGATCATACCTCTGTAGATAGATAGGTAGTTAGTAGATTAGCATTCCCATGGCATAGGTCCTTAGCTGAGATGGACCTGAGCACTACAGGTGTTGTCTCTAAATAGCTAGTTGAAGAGAGGAGTTTCTTGCCAAAAGCTTGTTCTGTGAATACCTTTGGAGAACTGCTGAACTCCAACAATTTGTTCAATCCAGTCATTTGATCATTCTTCAGAAGGGATTTCTCAACATGAAATTTAAGCTCTAGGGTTAAAAGATGGAGAAAAGCATGTTTAACTGTGAATTGTACAAAGCGTAAAGGCACTGCAGGAGTTTTGCTATGAAGTTAAATATGTAGACTCACTGGATTTTTAAGCTCATTGTGCCCAGTAATCAAATGGCTGTTGTAGCATTAAAAAAAAAAAATCTTAGTTATGCTAAGTACTTGCTTTATGTTAGTTTTTAGTAGTCCAATGGCAATAATCTCATGTACTTAGAGCAGCATTATAACTTGTGGAGCTGTTCTGTTTCAGAAAAATAGAGAGTATTTTGAAAGTGCATTGGTTTCCCCACTTTTAAAGTAGAAGTATACATATAGTTACATACACAATTTTTCCAGGTCTTTCTCCACAGAACTCCATCAAAGCAAGCCAACACATCTCATTTGCACTTGCTTAATTTCATCCTACAGGCTTTTTTCTGAAAATTTTGGGCAAATGTTATAAATATTTTCAGAGGCATTCAAAATTTCCTAGCCATACCATATTTGTTAGTGGTCTTTTCACAGTTACCCAGGAAGCAGCTAATTTTACTATCTCGGAATGCAGAACAGATAGGAGTTAGGCAGCTAATATGTGAGTATTTGAATAGTTGTGGGAACTGTGTGCTTAAATAATGTATGTGCATCAATTTGCATATTTGCAAAGTGCTAATGTCCTAGAGAATGTCTCTAAGGGAGAAAATTAATGGCAAGGAATTACACTGGCGCAGACTCTGCAGTCTGTGCAGGATGTCCTGAGTACAGGCAGGTTTCTAATGAGAGGAATGGGAAGGGGGAAGGTAAGAAACTGCCTAGGTAGGAAAGAGTGATGAACCTAAAATTTTAAATTAAGTCACATAATAAAAAAAGCTAAACTGTAAGTATTTTTTAGCTTTCTGAAATTCTTAAGTGTTCAGTATTCTGCTTTCATTTTTACTTCTTCATTCTCTCTCCTGGTCTCCACCTTGAGTAAATAAAACAATAAAGCTACTTCAAAATCATGAGGCATCTTATCTCTGTCCTCCTAGCACTGTCCAAAAGAATGACCAGAATTAAAGGTAGTTTTAGATCATGAGCCCATTTTACTTATATAGAGTAAAATTGGCTCAGATTATTTTCCCAGTACTTTGAGTGGAATTAAGCTTGTTTGAAAAATACAGCTTAACTGTGTACTTAACAAACTTTGTTCTATTTCTGAAAAATAAGGTCTCTGCTTAGCATTTCCAAGCTGTTTAACATTTTTTATGAGGAAAGTCATTTTTATAAGGGTTTCATGTGTGAAATAACTGAAACATTCTTGTTGGTTTGGAGGGCTGAAGGGCTAATTGTGTTTCACATCGATTTAGCAAAAACTTCTGTGAGCAGAAATGTCTCTTTTTTAAGGAAGCGATGCTTTGTTAGATATACATCTCAGTGAGTTGTGTTGTTCCTAAGAAAGGAAATAATAAAATTGAGTTTGCAGCCAGGCCAAAATAGCTCTGTCCATCCACTTATCATAAATGTGAGGAGGAAAGGCCAAAACATTAGTATTCTTTCTCTGCGAAGGGTCTAGGATCAATGGCAAAGGGTCATGGAAGTAGTTACAACACCTCATTGCAGCAAGATCTGAAGTGCAACTACTGATGATCCAGAAAGGGCAGGTGGGTCAGAGGCAGACCTGTGGGTGAAGATTACTGTGCCCAGTTTATGCAGTGTAGCCCTGCTTCCTAAAGCCACCGACTGTTCCCCATGTAAAATAATTTCTTGCTGTGACGCTGCTGACATAAAGCCACCAGTAGGGATACTACACAGGCAGGCATTTGTAAATGTCCTGGTGGGTCTGTGAATGTCTGTGGGCCCATTGGAAGCAACACAGACTGGGAGAGCAAATATGCCATTTCCACCCAGTGGAGAGAGCTCAGGGCTGCAAGTGTCAGGGTCAGGGAGCAAGGGGACATGATGTCCGTGTCTGCCCTACCAAATTGCGGAATTCCTGCAAATTCCAGTTCATGTTCACTAAAACATTGTATCTGTCTTTCCACGAATTGCTGTAGAGCCAATTTAAATATAAAAACACTCTTTTTTTTTCTTTTTTTAAAGAATTTTATATGGTGGCTGTGTATATCTTTTCAGATTAAATACATAATAAAGGCTGCNGTTTGGAGGGCTGAAGGGCTAATTGTGTTTCACATCGATTTAGCAAAAACTTCTGTGAGCAGAAATGTCTCTTTTTTAAGGAAGCGATGCTTTGTTAGATATACATCTCAGTGAGTTGTGTTGTTCCTAAGAAAGGAAATAATAAAATTGAGTTTGCAGCCAGGCCAAAATAGCTCTGTCCATCCACTTATCATAAATGTGAGGAGGAAAGGCCAAAACATTAGTATTCTTTCTCTGCGAAGGGTCTAGGATCAATGGCAAAGGGTCATGGAAGTAGTTACAACACCTCATTGCAGCAAGATCTGAAGTGCAACTACTGATGATCCAGAAAGGGCAGGTGGGTCAGAGGCAGACCTGTGGGTGAAGATTACTGTGCCCAGTTTATGCAGTGTAGCCCTGCTTCCTAAAGCCACCGACTGTTCCCCATGTAAAATAATTTCTTGCTGTGACGCTGCTGACATAAAGCCACCAGTAGGGATACTACACAGGCAGGCATTTGTAAATGTCCTGGTGGGTCTGTGAATGTCTGTGGGCCCATTGGAAGCAACACAGACTGGGAGAGCAAATATGCCATTTCCACCCAGTGGAGAGAGCTCAGGGCTGCAAGTGTCAGGGTCAGGGAGCAAGGGGACATGATGTCCGTGTCTGCCCTACCAAATTGCGGAATTCCTGCAAATTCCAGTTCATGTTCACTAAAACATTGTATCTGTCTTTCCACGAATTGCTGTAGAGCCAATTTAAATATAAAAACACTCTTTTTTTTTCTTTTTTTAAAGAATTTTATATGGTGGCTGTGTATATCTTTTCAGATTAAATACATAATAAAGGCTGCTGATGCTTTTATTTTGCAGGTTGACATCTAATTTTGCATCTATAAAGATAAGAAATGTCAGACCTTTTTCTGCACTCTCTGGTTGTGCATGGTATCATTTACGTGCTTTTTCTACATATGAGTGGAAGCATAAAACGCTGGGCAGAATGTCTCGCCCAAACTGTATTATAAATTTAGGATTTTTGAAAAGAGCGAGAGGAGGCATGCTGAATTTTCTTGTTTTCATGCATTGGGAGATAATTTTGAGATCTTTTGGTTAATGAAAACAAAGGTTGGGCCTTTTGTGTCTCATGAACTCTAATCAGAATCAGCTGATTGCACCCAATTTGGGCTTGCAGAAGTACAGACATGTGATTGTAAAAATGAACTTGCTGCTTTTTCTTTCCCTGTCACAAGCAGGGCCTGGTCTTTGAGGCTGTTGTTTTAAAAGCAAGAAAAGACGCATTTAACTCTGTCCCAAATGTGAACCAGAGGGAAGATGCATGTAATACCAATCTGCCATGCTTCATTTTTGATTGGTCTGAACATTATGCCTGAGCGATGATGAGGTCTAAACTACAACTTTCACAAAGCCTCTGAAATTTGACCTGTGAAGTGAGATAATCTCTTGATGACGTGTCTCACTTGTGAATTAAACAGCCTCCCAGAGAAGCTGTGTTTATGCAACATCTCATTTAAAAGGCATCTTATTTTCCTGAAGTCTTGCTGGTGATTAAATTTGAGTGGGTAAGGGCACATTTTTACTGAATACATCCATACAGTTAAGAAACGTCACATAACCTTCCCTGGCCCCCAGCTACACAGATGTTACATCGGGCTGCTTGGTGCTAACCAGGCAATTGCTTTACGTTTCACTCCAGCCATGTTGAAACAAAGCCAGTCCTGGTATTCACACTGGAAAATATTTGCAAATTATACCATTTTGGTGCATATTTTTCCTCCACCCACTAAAATAAATGAAACTAGCAAACCTGCTTCACTTTCTCCTTACACAGCCTCTCCTTCCCTCTCGACTTCCTTGTGCATCTGCATATCTTTCCCTCCCCCATGTCTAAAGGTACCACTACCCTTCAGGGCACACATTGGGAATATATATTTTTTTCTTCATTACGTTTAAAAGCTACTGCTTTAGCAAAAACAGCTTTTGAGCCGTTGGAACATGAGAACAGCTGTAGCAGTGAGATGAGAAATGGTCCTAATATAGAGAGATTTTGGGGGCTGCGTCGCTGAGTTGGAAATGCCATCCATAGAATATCCCCCTAGTGCTAAAACCCATCGAAATAGATTGGAATGACTTCTTGGATTCTTTATTATTTTTAATGACTTGTTGTGTTATATCCAAAGGAAGTTGGAGAACACTGTTCACTCCTGAACTTAGCCGCAAATGCTCTTCTGTGCATTTGGTCCAGCTCTGCATGTAGAAGAGGAGATGGAAAGAGAGAGTATTGTTGTACTAGCAAGGGGAGTTGTTTTAAACTCCATGTCTCCCCAGCAAATAATCTTTTTTTTTTTCTCCCCC
>VYZW01005148.1:6552-16846 GCA_013401315.1 Balaeniceps rex
AGTAAAAGCTAAAATAAACCAAAGTATAATGAGAAGAAATGACAGAAGAGACCAGCAATGCTCCCAGGGGTAATCTGGGAATCATCCAAGGGTTCTCAGTTTTGCTCAGAACAGCAGTTTGGAGCTAGAAATGTTCACACAAGTGAAGATGTTCAAACAGAAGGTGAACCAAAGACTGTTAAGCATCTTATTCCTTAACCTGGTAATGCATGCAGGCTTTTTTTGACAGTCAGCAAGAAAAGCAAGGTATTTCTGAAAGCTTCCACAGGGCCAGCCTGAGATTTTAACCTTTTCCCACTGAATCTGGAAAGCAAATCAAGTCACCTCCACGCCAATGAGATGCAGTAGGTCAAGGGACTGGGAAGAAGGAGAAGTTTTAATAGATTTCTGAGTTTTCAATCACTTTCAAAAAGCTGAACTCTCTTTTGAGAGTGTGCTTTGGAGCTGATTTTTTGAATAATCTCAGATGCTGTAGTAAGTGTCAGGAGGCAGGGGACCTAAGATCTTAGCTCATCACAGCTTCAGGGAATTTGAGCCAAGACGTGTTATGTCTCAGCATAGTCTCTTGCAGGGGATACTTTTGGGGAAATTTCTCTCTATTCCTCTTGCTTGAGCAGAGCCATGGCACAAGAAAAATGCACAAGCTCATGCAGTTTTAAAAAAAGAATGAAAAGGGAGACTGGCTGCAGCTGTGGTCCAAATGTGACTTAGGAATCAAATGAAGTTTTTATATTACGTCTTTTCTCCACTCTTACTGAATTTAGCTGAGAGATAGGTACCTAATTATTCAGCAGGGACAGGTATGTTGCTCTACATGTTCAATAGCACTACTTCAGATTCTTAGAGGAAGCCTGGGTATCTTAAGCAGGAGAAACATGATATTTTTTGTCCATTGAGGCTCAAATTATACTTATATAGCATGTTAGGGGGCTGCACCTCTATTAGTTGAACACTTATATAAAAGTTTGTAATGTATTTCTTATGATTTACCAAATGAGGTCAACAAATACCTGTTCACAAATCCTGTTATGCATCTTTCTTGGGGGGATTCAGAAGTTCCTCAGAAAAAAGTTGATTCTGTTCTGATGGTGAAAGTTAATTATAATAGATAGACTTCTGTTGTCTTCTTTAAGAAAGTGAGCAAGTCTATAAATACCTACTTTTTTTTCTGATGTCTCTCAGAATGCAATTATTTCAAATCATTTTAGTCTTAAGCATACATCTTATACATACACTGTTTGAATAATCTTCCACATTGCTGTTTGCATACGTACAGCTACATTTTATTTTCTCTCTTCATTTCTTATCTTAATCCTAGGTAATGAAAATATTTGGATGGTCATCTCTTCTCTGGAAGGGAAACAAACAGTGTAAACATAGAAATGAACAACAGTGTTTGAGGGACTAATGGGTGAGGATTAAAACTGAAGAGAGGAAGGAGAACAAAAAAAGAATTTAAGAACAATCTTAAAGGACACAGGGAAAAATGAGAAAGAAAATAGAAAGAGAGGAGTCTGTAAAAGAAAAATGGATTGTCATATGGGGTAAGAGAAAGCAAGAGATGGAGAAAGGACAACAAAGCAGAACTGACTGAAGTGGGGTTTGAAAGGGAAACTTCAAATATCTCAAGGTCTCAGCATGTGGGCTTTTTTTTTTAAAATACCTTCACAAGGAAAGGGAAGAATTTTGTTTGCAATGTTTTCACAAAAGAAAAAGTATAAATCTGCCAAAACCAATAAGCTGTCTTGTAATGTGTGCTTATTAGAATAAAGTAAATATGGGAATGAACCCAGCTTGATTTCATTAGTATGCATTTGCAATAACAGCAACAACAGCAGCAAAAACATCCAAGTTTTTTAGAGAAAGTGGTGAGAAAGAAGGGTGATAAATGAAGAATTAAAGATTTTGTTTCTAGAAAGGAAAAAAGACAGACTCCAAAAGAGAGGGGAAAAAATGGAAGAAGATATAAAGTTAGGAAAAAATGAAATGCAAATATGACACTGGGGCGGAGGGGAGGGAGGGGGTGGAAGAAGATAAAAAATCTAGTCTAATCAGCTAACAATCCATTTTTTAATTTATGAATTCGCTCATCCATCTTAATCTCATCACAATATCACATCTGAGTGCCTAAAGGACAGAAAGGGTTTAATTTCATCCCTCCTCCCCAACAGGCAGCTGAGGGATGATGACATCAAGTCATTATTCCAGTTTAACAGTTTGCCTCTGCTTTTCATGTGATAGAGAAAAAACTGATCTGCAATGAAGCATCCAGTACATGGATCCCAATTCAGCAAAATCTGTTTTTGGAAGGTTGCACCGTTGCCTTGGCTTGTTTACCTGCGCTGTGAACACAGACCAGCCAAAGTAGATGGCATGGATTTGTGCGACTTCTCCTCGCTTCTCTCCCTTCTCAAAAGCCCACATAAATCACATTGTAGACACCATCTGTACTACTGCTTTGTTTTCTGATAAGAAAATGTTGTCCCTGTCCTTTCACATGCAGATAGGCTGAATACTAGTGTGATGTCTCAGGATGGAGATGAGCAAAGGTTTAGGAATGAGACAAGACCCTCTGACCTCTGAAATGCTTATGAGCGTCAGGAACTCTGAATTTAAGAGTGCCCATGTTCTTTTCCATCATACCTTGCCCAATAACAGATATTCATTATGATTACTTTTGCCAGCGTAAAGTTCTTTTGAGTCATGCCAAAAGCATAGACATTGAGAAGGAGAAATGGTAGTTTGAAAATAATGAAGCACTTAGCTAAAAAGTGATATTAACATGCAGCTAATTTATTTTTTTAATAATCACGGATAGTCAAAACCAGTTGCACATTCATTCAGAAACCAAACTTTTTTTTTTTTAATAACCCTTAAGTCCCATGTTTCTATGAGGGGTTTGTCTGACAGATTCATGAACAGCGTTATTTATGCTCCTACCAAAGCTCCAATGACCTCCCATACAGATGTCCTCAAATGAGAAACAAACAGGATAAGAAATATTGAGGGGGAGAGGGATTAGCTTTAAGAAGTATTTCGTAACGTTGAAGAAACTGTCCTTGTGATATTAATGAAATGAAGGCTGAGCATTACAATAGGGAAGACAATAAATAAATAGAGATAAAACTAATCCCAGGTTATAATCCTATTATAAACTCTTCCAGAACATAGAACTTTTCTCCAGACCTTGCAGGAAGGTGGGAAGTCATATTTCAAGAAAAGATAGGTACACTGTGGCATCTTCATTGACACTTATTTTATTTTTGAGATTAACTGAAATTAATCAGAATAAATTAGCACCATGGTGCTGTCAGATGCAAAGAAGGTCAAAGGCTTCATGATCAGTGCTAGAAAACTGGCAACAGAGAAAATTAGAGTTATAAGAGTTATAAGAACATCTGTTCTGGGATCCCTGGAGCTGGCAGTGCTGCCTTGTGTATCTCTGCAGAGAGGTAATTAACACTATGGAGGACACCAAAATATCAGAAAGAAAAAGGAAGACTCCATGGTTAACAGAAGAGAGATATTAATATTAGAGATATCAGAGTTCATATCCACCACCCAGCTGCTGATTTGGTCAGGTACAGACTGTGATTAATCCAGGCAAAAGGAAAGACATGACAAAGCAGACCAGCAGCTGAAACCCAGAATGTCTGTGGTAGCTCTCCTTTCTGATTCACATGATGGAAGACTGGTAGGGAGAAATTTTCCAGCTTCATGAAGATGCTACTGAGATTGCAATCAGATGTCCCTTAATTTCTGCACAACAAAATACTGCTTTTCCTGCAAAGAGAACTGTGATGAATTCTGACCTAGAAAAGCAAGCACCATGGCACTAAAAAAATGAAAAAGTTGGAAGAGGGAAGGCTTGGTTTTCATGTAGTCAGTATGAATAATTGCTCTAATCACCTTTTCCATCATCCTTACAAGGATCTTGGTGCTGCCATAGCTACTAGCCTTATACAAACCGCAGACAGTATTTTCCCATCCATGTTGTCTATATTTCATGTAATTTGCAAAGTTCCAGGGGAAATGTACTGGTGAACTGAGTCTTATTTTTAATTACTATATAAACACTTCTTAGACAACGAATCTCAATGAAGTTCTTTTTACACTTTTTTGTGCAAAAATAGTAACTGCCAAAACATTCATCTGATTTATTTATCTGCTTTCTGGGATAAACTAGATATAAAAACAAGACTGCTATAATTTGGTGCATGATATTTTGTTGTAAAAGAATAATCAGAAATCTTTTTTAAAATGTAACAGAAAAAGCAGGCTAGATCTGCAGAGAATACAGATAATGATTTTAGGAAGGGAAAGGTTGAAATCCAAAGAGCAGGGCAAGATCAGACAATAAATAGAAAACTGTATCTACTGTGGAAGAAGACATGAAAATGAATTGAAGCTTGGGGGAAAGATGGAAAGGGAAAGGACAAAACTAATAATTTATTTACCAATTCAGTCATTTAAGATTCTAATTTATGTACCCATCTATCCCACTCTATGTTGTGTGTAACAAAACTTTCATCGATACAATATAAAGACATCAACCGCTTGAGCTTTGTCCTCCTCTCCCCTGGAAGCACTGAAGGATATTTTATTAATCATTGCTCCTGCTTCAGATCTCCCCCTCCTGAAGGTGAGGAAGCAGTGAAAAAGCTGAGCAGGGGTCATTATTTTCATACTTGGCTCTGATCCCTTTCCTTCAGACTGCCACCAAAAATGGGTTTGGAGACATCTAAAAAGAAGTGAGCCCTATGGGGAAATTAATTTTACCAGAGCTTCCTGATCAGCAAACACCATTACTGACCCCCCCCCCAAAAAAAAAAAAAAAACACCAAACAGAACAACAAACAAAAACAAACCACCAAAGAATCCTTCATTTCTTTCAGGAGGCTTTCTTTTCATGATGTTGCCATCTGGAAAAAGGACCAAAAGATCTATCGCTGTGTGACTCTTCTAATCTTGGTCCAGGTTGGCAGGACATGCAGCTGTAGAGCAGGGTGGTGCTGCAGCGTGAGCAGGGCGGTTCCCATCTGCTTCCCCGCAGAACTACAGAGGCAGGGCTCTCGAGGGACTTTTGGGTCTCTTTTGATGTAACACGCACAGCACTGGACATTGCGGTAGTCTTAGTTTTACAGTATGCTGTACTGTGCCTCCAAATGCTGTGTTGATGAGTTTAATCATCCTCCTTTCCTGCTATGCAGTTTGACCCTATCGTTTACACATACTAATAATCATATCACTTCATATTAGTGCATTCATTTATGCCACCTATTAACATACATTTCATTGTAAACAGTATTTTAAGACACCAGTTAAAAATGTTATATTCACTCTTTAATATTGTTAAATAGTGATTTCAAAGCATTTTACTCCAAAGTTTCAAATATGGAAGCTGATACACTCCAAGACTAAGTGAATCACCCACTTCATTAGCTTTATAGATGAGACTGAAACTCTCACCGTAGTGATTTATAATCTAGCATTATCTAAATGCCTGCAGAGAGGATATACGGCATGAAAATACTTGAGCTGAGCTGAGAATTTCAGAGTAGAATCATCTAACACATTATTTGATAAAACACGACAGGATTTGTTGAGGAACATATTTCATCAACAGCATGTGAAACTTCATAGTAACATAAAATATTAAAAGAGAACAGCCTTAGAAACAACTCACAACTACTCAAAGCAACAACAAATCATGTGAAAAGGCAAATTTGTGATCAGAATGGTCAAGTTGACAAGATTTTCTACAGTGGCCAGGTAGATCTGTGTACCTACCTCTGTTTAGATTGTAATGCTACACCTTAGCAGTCTACTTTAAGGAAAACAAAATGAATGAGCATAAAATATGATTTGAACAAAAGGATCAGTTTTAAAGAGGTATTTAACCACTAAATTGCCATATATGTACTGGAATCCTAACACAAATAAACCTGATTCAGAATATAATTTGATTGATTACATTAATTAGCTGTATGTTTGCATCTATTAATTTTCCCTCATGTTATCTTTTAGCTAGTTTTTCATGTTTAGAAGCATGTTCTGTTCGTATGTCACACCAGCTATTGCTTGTACAGCATGTATTTCATCCAGTTTTAAGCTTTTCAAGCAAAAGATCCTTTAGCAGAGAACTGATATTTGTGAGCTCTCTAAATTTTGTCTTTCTTTTAGTCCCATTTTCTTCAATTCAAACATATCATAAAACTGTCAGTCTTAAACTGAGAATTTGAAATCACAAAGCATCCCGTACATGATTTATTATTTAAGTGCATTTTTTCCTTTCAGTGCATTGTTATCCTCGCTATTATGTAAGATTGAGGGAGCAAGAGTGGCGTAGAAAAAAAGGTAAAAATGCATGTTATTTCAGATGTTCTGAAATGTTAAGGAGGTCTAACCACAGAAATCTCTGAAAGATGAAAGTTACTGACTAAGAAAAAAGACAATGAAACAGTAAATGCATAAAAGCCTTGAATCCAGATCTGTTACATGAGACTGTTTCTCTTAAGCTATAGTATGAGGCATAGAGTCATATTTTCCAAACGGCACTTAAGATGCTGGCAAAGCATCCTGAATGCCAATTTCAGTTTTGAATTGACTATGATCAGGATAATAGAGTGTATGGAAGGATATGCCCCAGCTAAAACTAAGGATACTGCAACTTTCACAACATCTTTACTTTGAGAAGTGGACAGCATCAACAGAATTTGAGCTACAAAACTGGAAAGATACAGGATCAAGAAAGAAATAATAGATCTAATGGCAGTTAGGTGAACATCTACCAAAGGACCCCTAAAAGTATCTACATGACATTGCATCTTCTTTGTGTGTTTCCATAGAGAAATAATTAATAGGGTTGAGGTTACCACAGATAGCACTACAGGAAAAAAACAACCTACAAAGTAAAGAAGAAGCAGGTAGAGATGTGAGCTGTCCCAGTCAGTGATATGTGCTGTGCTGTTTTCTCTACAGTTCCCCGTTGAGCTACAGAGGTAGGTGCTGGGTGTAATCCATAGTAAAGGAAGAAAATTCACAGAAGAGATCACCAGCGATCCTAGAAGCAGCCATGGGACCATCCCAGCTATTCTGAGCTTGATTTGCAGCAACAGCCATTGGGTGACATTGATTATTTTTATGCAGTAGAGTACATAGAGCCAGGTACTGAACCACAAACTGGCATGGTTTACAAACATCTGTATAGCACCAAAAGCTTTGTACACGGAAGCCAACTTAAACACATCCGCAAAGTAGAGGCTATGAATGTGCATCATTATGGTCACCTGCAAGAAAAACCTTGATGTGCTCAGAAAGATCAGGATCATATCAGCGGAAGAAATTTTTTTGCTTTTGATCCAGTTAATGATATTAACGGCCGTAATAAATCCATTTCCAATAAATCCAATAACAACTTCAATAGCTACAATACTTATTGAAATGATAAGAACTGGTGGCAACATCTTGCTGCTTTGGTCTCCTCTCTCTGATTAGCTTGTGGAGCTGTGCAAGAAGTTGAGCAGGGCTGATGGTATCTGGCTAGCTCCAGCCCCAGTTTGCTCACCTTATATCTAGGAACAAAAAGACATCTGGAAATGATAGTCAAAAATGATCGTTGGTGTTCTTCCTGAATGTGCAAATCAGAGAAGGATTTAAAAATTAATTCTAGTCTTTTACATGCATAAGATTTGCCTATGATTTTACCTAGGGATGTAGGCTAGCCAGCTGTATTAACCTCCCCATCTTTTGTCCAATTGTTTATATTTCTTCCTAGAATGACAGAAAGCTCTGTGGCGCTCTGGTTACAACTGTACCTGACAATGTGGAAGGGGATGCATCATGCGACACAACACAGCCAGCAGTGTATGTCAATAGACAGTAAGAGGTCTTATATTGTAACTGTTATCTTTCATACTGCTTTGGAGGTCTATCAATTATAAGTAGACCAATGAGTTGCAACCATTTTAACATGGAGAAAACTGTACAGCCTCCAGCCCTGTTTTAGGGGAGCACTCCAGACAACAAAGCTGTATTTACCCAAGGGTTATTGCTCCATATAACTGGCTACTTCTGATGTGTTAGATCTAATGTTGGTCACATATATGGCATCAAAAGATGGCAGTAACCACTTGTGTGATGGGGAGAGCAGTGACAACAGGCTAGTGAAGTAGAGCAGTCGGTCTAGCAGAACCCTGTTAAAAGTCCCACCTTCTCCATCAGCTTTCACTGTCCCGGCTTCTATCCCACCTTCACGCTTCAAAGAAGTTTATTCTTCTGGACTGTAGATCTAGACCTGTTCTAC
The DNA here is from genome assembly GCA_013401315.1 of Balaeniceps rex. NCBI lineage: Eukaryota > Metazoa > Chordata > Aves > Pelecaniformes > Balaenicipitidae > Balaeniceps > Balaeniceps rex. The sequence continues at coordinate 14,858 of VYZW01005148.1, forward strand.
TTTATGGAGTGAAAGTCTGTCATCCATCTGCATACCTATCTCAGCTTTGGCTAGATGCTGTAATAAACATAGCAGTCCAGAACAGTGGGCAGGGCCCATCAGTCTGCATCCTGCATTAGTGCTTACTTATAAATAAGCAAATTTATAAATATCTGGATTTATAGAACAATGTGTCCTCACCTTCTCAACCCCAGTCCCATTAAAACGATCTGTGAATACAGTATTGGCACATTAATATTGTAAATATATTCTTTCTTGAATTAGAGAAATACGAAACAAAACATTTCTTATCCTGTTTGACAACAGGATAAAAAGCAGCTGAGATCACTTAGCCACTGGAAAAAGTCTGGGAGTTCTTCGGCAGTAAAATATTTATTGTTTTTGTTGGAAGATCGACATATGCTTCTGCAGTCCATTTCTCAACAGAATAAAATGACTGAAAGTGAAAGGTAGACCAAGTTCTAATCTGAATGTGGTAAAAACTGCCAACTGGATTTACTGTTTACCATTACATCCAGGTTTCAAAGTTTTGTTGAATTGTTCAGCAGAGAAAAAGCTAAGTTGATATAAGTAAATTTCTTCATTAACTTAGTGAAATGAAAAGGTAAATTTAAAATCTCAATAGCTTTTGTTTCTGTCAATACTTCATTCATATTAAATTTACATTTCAGTTTAGGTTCTAGTAATCACAGGGACTAGTAGATTTTTTTTTTTTTCTTAAAAGGTGAGCATACTTTATTCATCACAATAATGAAAATTAAAAAAAAAAAAATTGAGACACATTTACAAAATATTGTATATCAGTTCCAGATTTTAAAAGGCCCAAGGGAAAAAACAAATAAACAAACAAATCTAAACTAAGAATACATTGGCATGTTTACTTTTTCTATCATGTTCTTCACCAAAAGTATTCAAAATAGTGGAAAATTCACATCTTACTAAGGAAAAAAATTATAAAGGAAGTGTAACTCAATGCCTACAGTGTATTTTAGTTATAGACATAAAGCTTCCTTGTCCTGGTTTCAGCTGAGTTAGAGTTACTTTTCTTCCTAGTAGCTAGCATAGTGCACATAGTGTACACAGAATATGCATTATATAATTACAGTAGTCAGTTACCTCAAAAATGTAGTCATTAAGTTACTCAAGGGAACATGAAAATAGCACTTTATTTTTATGCACTTATAAAAAAATAGCACTGCAATTATAAAGTAGAAGAAACTACAATGGAAGATACAATCTAGAAAAATGTATGACTAAAATGGATTCTGAGCTGTTCCAACAAACAGTTACAAAATTCTATTCTATCTTCATATACACTATCAAAAATGAGAATTTTAAAGAAAACCGTATCTAATCTTTACCTACCCATTTCTTTTTCCTCTAAGCAAGGCCAAAAATAGGAGTAACTACTTGAGACACAAAAGAACATTCCTGTCCTGAGGACTCCCACTGATTCTGTGAGAAAGAAACCATCACACAACCTGTGCACCCTGGTAGTATTTAAGTCTGCATGACTTAGGTAAACCAAATAGCCTGTCCCTCAGTGCTTTGTCAGTGACCTATGTCTAACGTGCTCTGCTCCCAGGAATGGCTTCTATATAATTATTTCTCTTGCTTTTGACTCCTAGTAGCTCAAGACCTTCCTGGTGGACTGTACTGTTACTGTCATCTTCACTGGTTGTCCAGGGATAATGAGTTTACTCATGGATGCTGTGACACATACCTCCAAACACCAAGACACAAAAGGCCAGTTTATGGGTAACAGCAACCAGGACATGACCACATCTGATGCTGGCTCCAATTTGGCCCCAGACAGAGTGACCAGGCTGTCCACTGGAGTTCATCATAGTCTCACCTGGTATGCAGCTCCTTGAATTCTTTTGTTCCCTTTCTTGCCCTTTCCTAACCTGACAACTTAGTTGCAACATGCTTTTGCAGAAATCTAAGTGATGATACTGAAGGATGGTGGCAGTCTGAGCATCCTGCATA
>VYZW01005158.1:6422-16877 GCA_013401315.1 Balaeniceps rex
TTTAGAGTTCTTCCAACAGGATAAAACAATGCTGGGAAAAAAGAGCAAAGAAAATGGGATATGAAATCGGGTAAGTCCTGAAACAAATTACAGTGTTTAAGCTAATTACAAACCTTACACAGCAGAGTTACGAAAAAGCCCCAATCTTGTAAACTCTTGTTTATGCGTAAAAACTTGAACATACGAGTAGTTTCATTCCTTTAAGACCCCAGAAACAATAGTGAATACTGAAATTAGATACCTCTAAGTGAAATCCTGGCTCCACCCTGAATGCTCTGTGCATTACCGTTCTGAAAACCAGCATTATGACCAAGAGCATAGGCAATGCTTGCAAAACTGGTGCTTTCATTTGTTTGGCTTGCAGACCTGTATCATGGAAAATACAAACCCGTTACATTCTCAGTGGTTAGACAAGGTAAGAGATACCTGAACTCTAAGTATAGCATGGCACTNATACTGAAATTAGATACCTCTAAGTGAAATCCTGGCTCCACCCTGAATGCTCTGTGCATTACCGTTCTGAAAACCAGCATTATGACCAAGAGCATAGGCAATGCTTGCAAAACTGGTGCTTTCATTTGTTTGGCTTGCAGACCTGTATCATGGAAAATACAAACCCGTTACATTCTCAGTGGTTAGACAAGGTAAGAGATACCTGAACTCTAAGTATAGCATGGAACTGTTGGAAGAACTCTAAAAAGGAGATATATTTTCACATCAAACAAGCAGAGATAGAAAAGGGAAATCATTCACGACATAGCTACATGGATTTTGACTTATGTGAAATGACTGCTATGCTGCTCAAAAAATCTGACAAACGCTGCAAAAACAATGAAAGCCTGATTCATAAATCCCCATTCCGAATCTCACTAGGTACTTTTTTTTCTGGCAGATCCTGATTCATTATTCATAATTGCTTGGAACTGATGGGCTGGCTAATCAAGAGCAAGTTTATTAATTATGAAAGGTAAATGTATTTTCAGTATTCTAATTTTCATTCACTCATTCACGCACCAAAAAAAAATGAGATAGACTTTCGTTATTTGGTAACGTCTCTTATTTCTCCATTTTTGAAGAAGACAGTCATTTGAGGGAAGAAAAAAAGGCTTAAATTACCACTTCTATACCACTAATAACAGGTGGGCAANATAAGAATATATCATCACAGCAGATTCTTACATGTTGTAAATCAAATTTATTCCATGTATATAATAATTATCAGGATGTACACAATGAGAATAATTTACAAACAATAAACTAAATACCTCTTGTAGGCAGTTTCTGTATCTGGTGACTCCCAGCAGGTGAGAGTCCACAGGAGTTGAAATCAATTCACAAAAGATATATTTAAAAAACAAACAGGCTAAGATGACAGGAGGTATTATTCCCGATTAATAATTCAAACAGATGTACTTGAAACTAACATTCAGAACAAAAAAACATACCAAGTGCTGCACTGATTTGCCTTAAAAGTTCTATCTAAGGGCAAAACCTGCTGCCATTGATGGTCAGTTGAAGAAATTTAAGAAGCAATATAAGAACAGAACGTACAGAGAAAATCCATTCAGGAACTTTTCAAGAAATACAGAGGAACATTGTGCAGAACTGCTGTGATGATATATTCTTATTTACAAAAGTTTAGGACCTAGTCCAGCCTGAAACAATCAGCTGTCAAAAGTGGAGAAATGCAGCAGTGTTCTGCTGTTCGTATTTCTCCCCCAAATTGCATCAAGTTTTCTAAATTTAAAAACAAACAAAACCAAAAAATGTTCCCTCAAAGTACAAGGAGCTAATAACGTTTTGAAAGTTCTTGTAGTGTTTTGACAAAGAATGGAAAAAAAATTTTGCTTCTCCATTTAAGCATACTTCAACAGAGAAGTTGCTAACACAAAATGTCATGTCTGTGGTGCTCTCAGGCCCTTTATGAACTTTATGAGCAAAGTGAGAGAATGTATACTCTTTGTTTCTTGCCACCAGTATTCATGATATTGGACCAACAGGAGGTACCATGTTTGAATGCACAACTTTCTGCAAGCTGAGAAGAGGATTTTGAAAGTCAATGCCATTGGCAAATGTTCCTACCAACTCCCCTTCAACGCCCTGTAGAAGAGAACACGAGCAGAATAGCAACACTACATTGCGTCTCAGAAAAAACTTGGAGAAACAGCTGCACAGCCATTGCCCAGAGCAACTGCATACAGAAGAATTAGGTGCCATGTTGGGTGGTGCACAGAGACAGCAACAGAGAGCACAGCAGCCATGGCCACTCTGCCAGCAGCGAGCCTGTGTGTTCACGGCATTCTGTTATTTGGGTTGTCTGCCAAGAGCATGAATAACCTTTAAGGCCAACACAATTAAACCATTTCTTGGAAAGCGTTACTGTGGTTTGCTGTAGTAAGCCAAGTTTAGACTATATCTGCGCTGCGTTTGTGAGCACATGTGTTGTAGTAATCTTTCGGGGTAATGCATTGGCAGCAGTGGGAGACATTTTATTTTTACAATTGCTGGTGCAGTAGAAGCATATTCGTCTGCACTTAAATACACTTTATGGTTATTCACATTAGGGGCAAATTTTCAAAGAGCTGCTAAGGTTTTTGGCCAGGTATGCCCCTGCTTTTATTGGGAACTGCATGTGTTAAACTGAGCAACGTGCTTGAAAAACATACATACGCTTTCTTCCTCTGAACATTCAGGAATGTCTGATTTTTTTCCCCTAAATTGTTACGGCAGTTAGTATGACTGACAGTTTGAAAGATGTGCTGGAAGAAGTTTGATTCTCTGGTACGGCTGAGAAAAGCTCTGTGCCACCTGAGGATCCTCTCCAGCCTGGGGAATCCTCCTGCGGTGCAGTTCGGAGGCTGCTTAGCATCGCTAAAGCAGCACAAAGCAGTCCGAAGGGTCAAAGAGCCAGGTCCAATTGTACCGGTCAGAGAGAGATGTTCAAGACTAACACAGTACCCTTTCCCTTTCCCCCTCTCCAAGTACGTTGTTGTCCCCCAGAATAGTTGTACTTTTGTTTCAGAGCATTTTCCTTTCTAATTTGTATGCTTGAGAAGTGGTCTCAGCTGATATTAAAATGTCCTTTTCCAAGCTGGATGGCCCACCATCAACACAACAAAAGCATGTATTTCATGCAGGCCCTTTGGTGCTCCCGTTGGCTCCAGTCCTGCAGAAACCCTGTCAACTCCAATATCCTGTCAGTTCACAAAGGGAGAGCCAGCCAGGGAAGCAGAAGGACCGGAGCAGGCACTGTGTCCTCTTGAACCACATATGGCAAAACAGCAGCCACCACAAGTTCAGAATCCTTATTCTGCTGCCCAGCATCCACAGATTTCCCTGATTATGGGCACGTTTTGTGTAAAAGAAATATCAGATCTTGTGGCTGTTCCTATAACAATGATTAGAAAATATTTTAATCTATAACAATTATAAAAGCAATAAAAGTGTAATGAATGTTATTATTTCAGTCTATAATTAAATGCACATTTTGCAATTTGGAATTCAAATCGGTGTCCTTGAGACATAAAAGTCTATTCAAGATATAAAAAGTGCTGGCTAGAAAATGTTTAAAATATATTTTTATACTTTTTGAAAGAAAGTGCTCATTACTTGATACATTAAGACAACAGTTGTATTTGCAAAAAAAGGGAGGCAGTCACTATACACCGTCCGAGGTGCTAACTCAATGTGTTAATTACTGTTTAACGTGGATACAGATGCCGCTCTAGGCAATTTTCACCCAGCATTTGGAGGAAAAGTTCAGTTTTAATCATAATCAAATGAGGCATTATGTAAGACTGCTCTACAGCAACTGTACACTTCACTCGGTACACATGCCGGTGCTGTTTTTAAAAATAGATAGGGACATGTAAGAATCTACTAGGCTTAGAAAATTACTTTTCTTACCAAAACCTAATGTAGCACCAGATGGTGAACTGGCTCTAAAGAAGCTGCAGCAAAGTCAGTACCCTTTTTTCCAGCTTTGCCTTCTGATATGAATCAAGATTTTATCCAGGTAAGGAGAGGGTGGAGCAAAGATTATTCTCTCAACAAGCGTTTGGATTAATGGAAAGACGGAAGAAATTAATGATACTGTCATTCAGCTCAGAAAATATGCCAATCTGAGGAGATTCTGAAAGCTCTCTAGGAAGGCAGAATAAATTACTTTTTCTTCTCCAAAAAGAACGGGAAAAACAAAAGCTACTGAGGCAGTTACCTGCAAAGGCCACTGGTTAAATACTGAAAGACAAAATTAGTTGAACTTGCTGATCCATGAGCCATTTCAAAGAATTTTTTTCTGTTAAGGTAGTGATTCCTTTTACGTATAACATATAACTCAGCTCAAAGCAGGGCACCCAGACAGAAGAGGCAGTTGAAGATTTTTGAAGTCTGCATTTGTAATATAATCATACGATGCTAACATTTTGGATATATTCACTCAGCCTGTAAAAACAGCATCAACATAACTGTTGAGCCATATGATACAAAGTACCCATATGTACTCATCTGAAGGATTAGGCAATTTGTTTTTATGCTCTTGGCATATTTTAAATTAGCACTTAACCATTAAGAACTAAAAGTAAGGTAAGATGAGCTATGTAAGCTTATCATGATGCTGAGATAGTGGATTTTGACAAACCTGCTGTTATCCAGTTAAGGGTCTCAAACAACAGGTAGCAAGTTTCTATAGCTTTCTACAGCAGGTTTGCTGCTGGAAAGCCAGATGATAGTGCTGAAAATATCAATAGCCGGCAATTTCATATAGCTGGACTACTGGAAGAAATAAATGGACATAATGCTGTTACAAAAAGGCATTGCTGTAAAGAAATAGCACAGATTTCAAAAGACCATAAATCTGTATTCAGGGAAAAAAGACACCACTTTTCTCAAGCAGCAGAAGTCTGCTGGCACTAGATGTGATCTATGATGTAGTCTTGAAAGGCAGCAGCAGCACAAAATGAACTGCCACAATCTGGAAGAAACAGTTCTTCCTCCTCTCCTACTGACGTCTCTCTCCTGTGCTCCTAACAGCAGAAAATTGTCAGCTACCGTGATCAGTACCTGGGCTTTGCGCATCTCTCCCCTTTCCTAAATATGCAGTTCATTATATAGAACAATAAAACTTGCGCCATGTCGTATATGTTTCTGAGCAACCTAAACCGCCACCTTCTCAACAAACTTACTTCAGCAGGTTAAGTCCAATTATGAACCTTATTTATGGTTCATTTACAGTCTCTGGAGATAGAGTGATGTGTTGTGGTAAAAGTGTTTCAGCTGAAGCTTTGACGGAGGCTGGAAAGGTGACTGATAGAGTTGAATGCCTTCGAGGAATTTTGAAAGTCCCGGTCAATTTAAAGAATTACGTTATTTAAAGAATTACATTATTCTGAGATATATATCGGAATCTGGCAACATGGGGGAATCCACAGACATGGTCTTCATGTTACTAGGCTTTATTTCAAGGTAAACTTTTTTTTTTTGCCCCTGAACTGTTCTTTTTTATATGCGTTTTTGTATGCCAGTTGGTTTGTTTCATGCTTTTGGATTTAACTGGAGTGCTGTCTTAATTATTTCTTACACAGCATTGCATGATTTGTTAATTCAAGGTCTGTTCCTGTGTTGTTTTCTCTCATTCTGAATTACTTATTCATGTAGGCAGAGCTTTCTCTGAGCTGAGTGGCAGTAACCCATCACTTCCCTACGACATCTGCTTCTGTTCCCTACCTATACCCAGCAACAAAAGGTGGTGCCTATTTTTTCACCTTGATCTCTTCTGTGGAGTGCTGCAGTGCCGGAGGGGCTTGAGCTCTGCTCTGTGCAGCAAAGAAACAAAGCCTGTTTTCTTCCAGGAAGAGACTATTGTTGCGATGAAGAGGTAAAGATACGCCAGTACCTTTCATTTGCTGCAAAGGTATTGTTGCTTACTTCAAAGCACAGAAGGGCTGTTCTAAGCAACTGTGGTTAGAGTGTGCTGGCCAGGATGTCGAATATCAAAATTGTTTGCCAGGATATAGAATTCCAGAATTGCCTGAGTGTGTGACTAATAGAAAAACATTTGCTTTTGGGGCTTTTTTTTGAGAAAGAATTTTTTTGTGGGTACAAAAGTATATGATGTATAAAGAAAACCAGCTCTTTGCTAAGGTAATGTATTTTTTTACATACCATTTCACAATAGCTAGAGCATTTTGATTTAAACTTCCAGATATCCTCCACACCCAAACAGTAACTCAAATAGCCTATAGCTATGATGTACCTGCAATAATAAAGCAACTGGATGTAAATAAATAAAATGGAGGCTGTAAACATAGTTTCAGGCTGAATGGTCTTGTCATATTTCATCCCCTCATTTTAATTCAATACTAAGCAAAGCACGGAAATGTTTACCTTTGTCTGATCTTTAATTCCCTAAATTTATGTGGGATCATGCACAGACGCTCTGGAAACCAGCCTGGAAAAGCCTGGCATTTTAATTGATCCCAGAGCCTCTTTCCTAACAGCCCCTGCTGCTACGAAGTCTGCTACTTGCTCCAAAGGGGCTGCGCGGTTGCCTAGCCACGGCGAGTGGCCAGGCAAGGTGAAGAAATCCAGGGGAGGAAGTAACCAATCAATTTTTTAATTTCCCTGTGTAAACAGCAGCAAATCAGGATGGATTTTGAAATCTCATTAGTGGAAAGTGAGATGCATTGTGCGCATTTTAACATATGTATTAACTGTATGCAGTGGCTTGCAGCCAGAAATTATAAGCCATTGGGTATGTTTCACAAAGCTTGTTTCAGAAGACAATCTGAGTATGTCATTTGAAACTCTGAATGTTTTCAGGGAAGAAAAAAAAATTATTCCTACTATCTTATTAGTTTTAATGTTTCCTTATACTGTTAGTTAATCATGTTATAAGAAATACACTTTTCTTTATACCGGAAAAGCTAAATATTGGCAGAGTTAGGAGGATGATCTGCAGAACCAAATCCTGATGTCAGTAAGATTTAGTACAAAAGGGAGAATTATATGCTTGTCCTTAAAACTTTTAAATTAGTATTGTCTTGGCATGCAAGTAAAAATGAGTGCAAATTTATCAGTGTCATATTTGCAAGTCAGTGAGTTGTGTGACCCCTCTGCACCTTCCTGCATAACGGGATGGTTTTGGATTATTTCTAAGTGTTTAATACAGGTTGCCTAGGAGTCTTGCCCTTCTGTGTCACTACGGATAAGAGATTTTTCAAGGTATTCCATGCTTCCTGCTGTATCACGCCAGTAACTTCCATGGAGAAAGGATCAATGGTCATTTGAATACATTGACTCATTGCTAGTTTCTATAAAAACATACATTCTACTATGCCACTAGTAATATGCCACTTCTGCCTTAGAGATCCCTACTGCCTTAGTGTAGCTCAAAATTTTAATCCAGGTAATTAAGACTCTTACACATGCCACAAAAAAGTATCTGACTTTACAGTAAGATAATACAAGAATTGGTTGTAGTGATATATATGGAATTTGAAAAATATGATGCATACCACAAGCTATTCACTCCATTAAAAATGCGGTAAAAACAAGTATTATATATACATATACTCTGGCCTTGCCGGAAAATGGCTCTTGGACTTTTAATAGGGAAATATAAATTTGCTTCACTGGTTCCCAAGAGAGACCCTTTTGGCACAGTGAAAGTAATAAACATGGACATTAAAGACTTCAGAGATCAATTAATTTTTTCAGTAATCTTGAAAAGAGAAAGAAATCTTAGCCACATTCAGACCCATACGAGTTCTGCCACTGACTTAAAGTCAACACTTTTTCCAAGGGCTGTACCAAAGAAAAGTGAAGGCCATTGAAAAAGTGGTCAGGCTGGCTGATTACTGGAGGTGTGTATGACAGTTGAAAAAGAGAAGAGGAGAGGCAAGAAACTGAAGAAGGACCCTGTGAAAGGGACTGGGAAAAATTTTTCACAAAAATAAATTCTAACCCTATCTCGCCGAGTAAGGCAAATGTAGCCTATATAATTCAGACTCTGCCGTGCTTTTGGGAGATAACACTTGCAAGATCTAATCCTTATACTGTCTAAACCCCAAAGTTATTCAGAATGGAAATTAGGCCACTAATACAACCTGTCAGAGTGATGCAGACTGGCATCTCTGAATGCTGCTGCATTTCAAATTATTGTTTTGGTATTAAGAATAGATATAATGCTCTCCATTACAAACTTTTGAATGCTGTGAGTCATGTTTGTGAACTACTTGATGAACTGTCTTCCTATAAACATTAGAAGCAGACTTTGTTTGAAGGCTGGCAATAGGAAAAGATGACTGGAGAAAGGGCCAGAGCAAACTTTTCTGAAGCGCTGAAAATACCATCCCCCTTTCCTTACCCCCAGTCAAGCTCACATGCTTATTGTAGCTTCTCCAATGATCTCACTTCACACTCCCTCACAAGCCTGAATGCAGATGTCTCCAGATGAAAAGAAAGCACATTAAAAAATGACTAGTGAGCCAGCAAGAATTCAAACAATTCCAGGACCTGAGCGCCAATGCAGAAGTTGAGATGCAAGGCAAATCATCTGTTTCTGCATAACTCGAAGAAGGTCTGGTTTATTAATATCCGATGCCAGCCAAAAGCTTGAGCTCTCCAAGTACTTAAAGAGCAAGAAGAATAGATTTTATTAAAAAAATACAAATGAAAACCTTTTTTAAGGTTCAAGGGTGTGAACTTGAACTGAAGAAAACTTCTTGAAAACTGATGTATTAAAGGCCCTAAACTACTCATTCACACATATAGGGATTTATACTCATTTAACTGAAAATGAAATTTGGCCCAGAGCTAATAAATAGTCTGAAAAGCCTAACCTAGAAAGTAAATTATTATTTTCATAGCAAGAACACTGTCTATCCCAGACTTTGTAAATTTTCATTGAGTGTGACTGATAAACTGCATTAATCTATACAGTTGTGCACACCTGATTTTTATATCAGACTAGTGAATGAAATAGCTGTCAGAAATCATGTGACCTTTGTAATTGCTAATATGTCTAATACAAATGAGCATTTTTATGCTCAAATTGGAAAAAGTACAGTCACAGCTTTGGCAGGGTGAATATGGAAAATGGTATTTTCCAAGAGCTACAATTATCAGGTATTTGGTATACACATTCCAAGTAATCCCACCTTTAAACTATTAAGTTCTTATGTAGGGTAGCTGTCTCCAGAAAACAATCTACAGCCGAACAACAGGCGTGCAACTACAGTGCTTATTAGAAGAAAAGGTTCCTGATTCCAACACAGTGAAATCAAACCCCAACAGCATGACCCCTGTGAGTCCCAGATGAAATATCATCAGGGATAAGAGTTGCTTCCTTGAACATTTTTTTTCTTTCGTTTTAGCAAGTAGAACTAGTCAAAGAAAACTAGAGCTACAATCCCTGAAAGATGTTGATAAAAGATAAAGCTACTGCTCCATGTCCTTCCTTGGCATTTATGGACCTACATTCTGTGTCCTGAAACTCTAAGACCTTTCAGAGGAATTAGGGATTGGGCCAGAATTTATCTGCTCTTTTCTAGACTTTAGCTTACTCAGCAGCCAGCCCAGTCCACTCCTTTTTTTCCAACATATGAAACACTGACAAAATTGAATTTGATTAATTTTGCTTATTGAAGTAAAAGTAGGGGGAAATTTCTCAATGGATTATGGAGAATTTCCTAAACTTCATGTTGGCCCATTGAAGCTGACTGGCAAATTCAGCACAACTTCACAGATATTAAACAGATCCATGTTGAACTGGACAGCAAAGAATTCCTTCCATGGCCATCCCTACATTGCTTTCTTATCCCCCCCATTTTGTCTTATGGGGAAATAATATGCATCTTATTATAAGCTATTTTAAAACTGATTTAAAGGCCCTGATGAGATTCTGATATTTAGAGCAATATTTTGCATTTAAAGTAGTGGTCTGAGTGAGCTAAAATTATCACAATAATTTGATCTATTCTCAATAATGAAAATAGAGCCAAAAAGCAAAAAGTATATTATTTAGAGGCTGACGTTACTTTTATTTTCATTAATTTCCATGGGAAAAAGTGAAGCTCAGTCAAACAATACTAGGTTTTATAATAAGTAAAAGATGAATAAAGAAGGGTTTTAGGGGTTGTTGGCTGTTTGAAGCGTTGTTTCTTTTTTTTGGTTTTGTTGTACTTAGCAAAAATGCTTTTTGTTGTCTTAGGTCTTTATATAATAAAGTGAATATCACTTACACGTCAGCAGACAAAATCAATGAAATTATCCTCAGTAAACTTCCCCTGGAAGGAAAAAAGAATTATTAAGCATCAGCTATAATCAGCAAAATCCTTCTGTTTACATTATTTAGCTTTGATTCACCCTACACAGACACTAATTTGATTATGAGGGTCAATGAAACCTTTCTTTATCAGACATAACTTAAAAATAGTACTTCTATAAACACAGACA
>VYZW01005161.1:0-22455 GCA_013401315.1 Balaeniceps rex
TAGACGGAACAAAAGCACTCCCTTTGCCTCAGTGACCCCTCTCTAAAACGGGAATAATCAAACCAGAGTTTATAAATCCAGAAATCCTTCATGTGATGATACTTCATGCTCACCTTCATTACCCACTCTATAGTGCAGGGTACAGAACTTCATAGAATCATAGAATGCTCTGGGTTGGAAGGGACCTTTAGAGGTCATCCAGCCCAACCCCCTGCNGCAGTGAGCAGGGACATCTTTAACCAGATCAGGTTGCTCAGAGCCCCGTCCAACCTGGCCTGGAATGTTTCTAGGGATGGGACCTCCACCACCTCTCTGGGCAACCTGTGCCAGTGCTTCACCACCCTCAGTGTAAAAAATTTCTTCCTTCTATCCAGCCTAAATCTCCCCTCCTTTAGTTTAAAACCATTACTCCTTCCTTGGATTAACCCCTGTCAGAAATAATGCAGATATTTAAGAAAAATATACTATACTGATTTTAACATTTCTGTTAAAACACTTGATAAATTGACCCATATCTGAAATACTAACGTGAGCATAATCCTGATCTAAAGGAGGGAGGCTGAGACCCCTTATAATAAAATATCACAGCAGTCAATACTGAGGTGAGGAGCAGACAGGGCCTAATACTTAATAACTGAAATGCAGGCTCCCCTTTTTAGTCTAGAGCCGTTTCACTTCAAATTCCAGGTATACCTATGACTGCTACGTTGATGATCTGCCTACTGCATTTTCTGTTTCCCATATTTGTTTTCCCCTAACCTTCTTTTTGTTGATAAGGCTGTTTCCTGATTTTGTATTTTTCAGTTCATTTGGGGCTCTTTTCCTAACGTCTGCTTTTCAAAAGCCCGTTCGTGCAACTGGCACCTTATCCATACACAAGTTCTGGGGATCCTGCCCACCACTGGGCAGGGGAAAAGCAACGACAGAGGAGGATGAGGTTGCTCAGCACATTAGCAGGAAAGGCTCTTTTCTTACCAAGTGATTCAAAAGTTCGTTGAAAGTGGTAGGAGTTTCTCTGTTGAATTCAGCAGAATTTAGACCTGATAGTCGTAGACCAGGTAAGGACAGTTTTGGTCTTATTTAGTTGTAACAGAATAGCTTCAGTTTATTCCTGTAGGCTATTTTTCTCAAATTACCCAATTCATATTCACCTCCTGCAGGGTTCTCTTTTCTCACTGCTGTTTATTACACACAAAAGAGTTGCCTCTCCTCTAATTTACCCCCGTGGTACAACTCCATGGACTAGAGAAGAGAAATTCCTGCTTTATACCAAAATAAGCNACTTTCCTGCTCCTCAGATTCAGGCCAGGAGGAAGAGGAAGATTATGAAAGAAAACGTATGCATGAATATTTTAGTAATCTGCTGTGTTAGGAAGGAAAAAATGTAAAGAGCAGATGACTGATTCATGGTGTTTTGGTTGAAAATATTGTAGCTTTTAAACATTGCCTCAGTGTGGTCGGGGTGCTTACAGTAAATATATTTCACACCAGATGTGGTCTCAAATGTAGATGACTTAGAATTTTCCTGCACACAGTAACTGTCAGTTCTGGGAGCCCGAGGATCCCCAGGTTTCAAAAAGACCATTCCTGCTGTGTTTCCTGCCCTGATACATGTGCCGGAGATGGTGGGAGCAGGGGAATACTTATTTGCATGTTAGGGNGCCGGCAAAATGAACACAAGGGTTGGGCAGGTTGCTGACCCCTAAAAATCTCAAGCTTCAAATAGTCTATAAAACATAGATGCCAGTGTTCTGCTTCCAGGCGCTGAATAATGCCTTTTGTTCCCAAACCACGTGTCTTTGCATTAGGAGGAGCGGACACCATTAGAAGAGGTGATCTTCCATCGACCCCGTAACATGCAAGCTCAGCAGATGCGGAAGGGCCCATAGGACATTTTCTTTCTCAAATGGATAATACATACATTGGTTATGTTGTTATCGGGTGCAGAAATAGAATTGGTCTTCTGATTCCAGCTGAAAAGCTAGTGACTGCCTACCACGGTTGCCTCTGTTAAATCCCTGCAAGTGATTTGGGCCAGATAGATACATGCCTTACAATTTCTGTCATTCAGCTGGTGCCATACGTACACATGATTTCTAGAAAGAATTAAAAGAAGTAAAAAAAAAAAGGCTACCGTTGATGAGTTGGATGTGGATATTCAGTTATAGAAAGATGCTGAGTATACAGAAAGGTTTTGAGTACATTAGTATCAGCAGAGTGTTTAGCCAAGAGTATATTACTTTTGGAACCAAAGCTGGAATTGTACTGTGGAAAATACGAAGCCGAGCTCGTGCACATGAATGGGCAGCTCCAATGAGACCTGTTCAGGAGTGTGTGTGGAACTACTGCTGCAAATACAGGGCTTATTCTGTGCGTCTGTGCAGACCTTATCTAACTGTTTGTGATGCAAGGATTTAAGGAATAAAGGAGCATTATTTCATAATACTTAGAATACAAATATCACTTTTTCTCCTAGCAGGACTGAGACAGTTCATGGCAGTGCCTCAATTAGCACCTTCTTTCCCAGGCTGTACCTAAGCCGCAGTCAGATGTGTCATTGCAATATGCACTGCTTTAGCTAACAGGGCTTTCGGTAGCAGCAAAGCTGCAACACCTTGGGCTTTGGGTAAGCTACAAATGATATTACCTACCTGAAACCATGAGCAAATATTTGCTTATTTGACAGCTGAAGCCTGTGGTACTCTGACCTCATCGCTTTCAGCACTCAAGCCTAGTTTACAGCTAGTCTGAGATACCTACACGTGTAACAGTCGTGCCTTGCTATCGCCGTGTGAGTAGATAGTCTGGAGACTTTGCATCATTCTGTGACAGGAATCAAGCTCAAATCTAGATGTGATTCTTTGCCGCCCAGGTCTCAGAGAGGCAAATTTGTGTTGCTGGGTCTCTACAAAGTTGTACAAATGGCAGGATTTAATCATGTCTGAATGTAATTTTGGGTAAGTAAGTAATTGACGTAATACTGGTCACAATATGTTGGCTGGTGAAGACCGCAATAAACTGTGCATGTCAGCTAATCATGATTAAACACTGATGAGGCCAGGCTAAAACTGCACTTAGCTGACATGTGCTGAATGCTATTTGTTCTTGTCTACACCGATTCACATTGCATTCAATGCGGCACAATATAGATAAGCCCTTTGGGGAGAGTGTAGCTCTGGTCAGGCCTCAGTGTTCCCTAACTGGCCAACAGCTGCTCAGAGCAGTTTTATAAAGGGACCACTTACCCATCCTTTGATGGAGAGATAAGCCACTGTAATGTAATTACAACCAAGGAGATGGGAGAGGGGAAAGAAAAAAATATGCCAATCATGAAGGGGGTACACGGAGAGCCTCAGATTCGTTCTAACCTAAACATTGTGGCAAGGAAAGAAGTCTTAATTAGGAAACGTGTAGGCATAGAACAGGAGCCCATCCTAAATGAATTGGGGTGTGATGAGCATAAAGAAAATGCTTTTTAAAAAGATCTTTGACTCCCACTGAGTGCTTGTTTCTTAGACTTCCTTGCCTAATAATGTCAGCATTTAAATGGCCCCAACTCCCAAATAACAAGGCTTTGAAGTTAACACCTCATTGAGGTATAGAGTTCATACGTTTGCTATTCCTATTCTTTGGCCAGAAACCGTTTTCTGCATGGCTAGCTTAATAGGGCAACAGAATATTAAGTTGTATAGGGATTGAGAAAGCTATTCACACAAAGGAAAGAGCTACAGACTTCATGTATTTGAACAGAACCTGACAATTAAGAGAAAAGAGCAAAAGTCTGGGAAGTGCCCTGAATCACATAATTGCATGAAATTTTTTCATACCTGTGATATTTCCAGTGGCCAGGCACAAACACAAGGGATTTTAGACTTGGGCTGCGTTAGGGAGTTGTAGTTGTAATTAAGAGATGAGAGGAGGTGGTTTTTGCCATCCTGCCAAAGTTTTAAAGCTTCAAAAAGTATTTTGTTCTTCAGCAGGACAAAATCAAGATGGTTTGGATTTTTTCATTGAAAAAGACAACAAAATGCTGAAAAACGATCTGGTGCTGGTTGGACCAGTTACTTAGGGGATGGGTGATCCAGACTCAAGACTCCCTCTGTTGTTTTCCAGCCTTACAGACGAATGCCTCAGCCACCAGGCTGTCTGCTATTTTAGAGCCTCTTTCTTTTGGTTTTGGCCCCAGCATACGGCAGAACTCTGAGAAAGACATCTCCAAACAATATCTTGTTGAATATATACACCAGTAAAATGGCTTTTCATTCATTTGCATTTTTTGACACAGTAATTACCAGTTGTCACTACTTCTGACAATATGCTGCAGCAGAATAATTAGCACTGTCCCAAAACAATTATTCTAAGTCATAGTTATCTGTATCATAGAAAAGCCTAGAGCCTGCAGGTAAAGAGAGGGCTCTTTGGTGCTTACTGCCATGTGGTAGATGTTTTCTTACCCTGAAAAATACATTAATAATCTAAAAATGCAACAGAGAGAGTAAATGATGGTTTTAGGCTCCTTTTCACAGGTAGTGGACTGAGTGATAGCATGACTTGACCAAGGCCATACAGGAAACTTTGCAGAGCTGGGATTAAACAAACTTGGCAGGGTGTCCCAGACTTTGACCACAAGTAAAGCCACCTGTCTCCTCTAAGTATGCCTTACAGAGCATAAATTAGACATTAGAATGATTACAGAAGTTGAAATGGTTTAGAAAAGCTCCGCTTGTTCCAGTGCCCATCTGAGTACTGGCTTCTACTGGTTTTTTCCCTATGGTATTTACAGTTTAGAAATTGCTGGCTGTAAAATTGTCTGCTGTTCGGGATTCAAGGGATTTCTTGTCATTTATGTCACTCTTGCACTAACTTAGGCAACACTTATGCTTCAGTTTATTTCTCTGAATATAGGTATAAAAATCCCTACCTCCTCCAGGCTTCAGTTAATGAAGGATTCCATCTTCATTCCTACCCAGTGTAACTACTTCGCGTCTATACCACTGTAAATATCATCACGACTCGGTCCAATGTTTATAGCCCCTTATCCCATAGCAAAAGGCACATTAGGTATTCAGTTACAAGCAACTGGCATCCATGTATAAATTAGACAGTTATTATGGGTATGCAACCAGAAGACTCTTCTGCAAAAATATCTTTTTTACTCTGTGAGCCCTCTTAGGGCTTGGAAAGCAGATTGAAGGCAATTTCGTGTGTTTATATTAACTTGCTGCTAAGAATGAATCACAGTTTCCGCACAAATCCACTGAAGTGTTAATAGCATCTGTTCATTTTATAGTAAGTGTTGGATTTAAAAATGGATGAATGGAGAAGAAAAACAGCCCCATCACCCTGGTGGTCCTGTGTCCAAACGACATGTTGTGCTGAACAGCGATAAATTTTTATGCAGCTTCTTTAAAGAAAAATCACCCTTTTGCACTTGTAGACCCTCACTCCTTAAGCACTGTGTCCTTCTACTGTGTAAAATCACAATGACAATAATTACTTTGAGAAACAAAAGGAGTCAGATTTCTCTTACCACAAAGTGGTAGTTTGACGGGGCAGGCAGCCCAGGTGACTAAACGCTCTGTTCCCTCCAAAAGTTGAAAATGTAGTTTCTCAAAATCCCTATTCAGCTGCAGCCTGACTTAAACTCCCTAGAGGCCCACATTTCTATGCATAAACCCCTCCCTTCAGCCCATAGCCCAGCGAGTTGATTTTTAACCTGGGAAGCAGGAGATGTATTTCAAATAACAGTTGTATGTAGCCTTGTGGTGATGGCATTTATTTTAGAAGGGAAGGAGACTGGAGTTCCAGTCCTACACCAAGGACTGGAAAAGAAACAATTGTTGGATAAAACACGGAAGTTATCCCTCCGCTCCAGAACAGATTGAGACAGATTCAAGATGTGATTTTGAACATCAGCTTGGACATATCTGTGATGGGGACGATGAGCTCTTCAGCCTCTCCATCAGGTCCTGTGAGAAATATATACCATCACGTTGTGTCATGAGATGGGAATGGGCTCAGAGCTCACAGCATCAGTGATCGCTACCCCTGCCACTGGTGCCCATTTGTTACTATCTGCTGCAGTTATAATCACCAACGTTCCTACGCGCAATGTGCCAACTTCTCCCTTAGTTGGGGCGGGGAAGTTGCAGAGTGCCAGTGATGTGTTGGCACTGGAGGTAGAGCAAAATGCAGTAAAAATAGAAGCTTAGGACCCTTGCTCCAACAGATCTATGCCCAGGTTTGAACAAACTTGAGCTAGAGTTGGGAATAAAACCTGTGTTGCGCATCCTGTATCAGAGGCGCAGGTTGCCATCTCCAACAGCCAAGTGCTCACTCCTTCTCCAGCCCTGATCCTAGCCCCTGTCTTGTGCAGGTTCTGCTTTCATCTGACCACATGCTGAGCCAATTTAACTCACTAATCTTGCGGAAAACTGTATTTTGATGGATCAGGTTTTCACTGGGTTAGTGAATTGAGTCTCACTGTCCAGTCAGATAAGCTCTAGAGCTGACACAAGCAGCAGAGGGGAAGGACTAGAGCAAGAAGGAAGTAAGGAGGAAGAAGAAAAGGGAGAGGAATTGTCCCCTTTTGGCAGCAGGGGAGCTTTAGATTAGCTCAGCCATATCATCTAACTGGACTGTGAGAGTAAACTCTGCTCTGTTTTCTGTTATTGCTTGCTTTATGCTTTGTTTGTTTTGGTTTTTGATAGGAAGAAATGTAGCTGTATATGTTTGGGAGAGGGTTTTGGGCAAACATCCTGATCTGACATCTGCTCAATGCAGCTTGGATTGGGATTTCTAGACCCCTCCCTACCAAAAAGTTGGGTTTAAAATGCTTCCCTGTCTAGCACATCACATCAGCCAGTGGCCTCCCGGCTATTTCAAGAACACTGAGATGCTTAATTCAGCCCAGGCGCTGTGCAGGTCGCCCTGCTTGTGGCTTCTTCCCACGGTGCCAGCTACTGCTCCCGGTCCCTTTGAGGAGTAGCTCTAGGTCACACAGAAAAGCAGGGCAAAGCCGGGAATTACATTCTCCTTTCCCGTGTTACAATCTGGTATCTTAATTATTATTTCAGTTCTTCCTGTTCAGTGTGAGGGTCCCTTCCCCCATTCCCAGATCTGTGTGTATCTTCTAAGCGTCAGCAGCAGAGGACAATCATCTGCAGAAATTCAACTCGGGGCGGGCGGGGGGGAATCTTGTAAGCATTCATTCATACTTAAGAATGAATTTTCTTCAGCTGTGCTGTGACCACACATATTGTCAGGAGAACTGCTAGATGAATTTAAAATTCCACGACAGTGCCCTTCTTAAGTTCCCTTGTACAGTTTTGGGGTGTTGTTTGGAACATTATTTTGTTCAGCAAAAGAATGGAAACGGGCTAAAATCGTTCAGCATCAGCGCCCTTTTGGTCTGCTGGAAAAAATGATTCCGGATATTACTGTCTGGGTGAATATAGTATTTCCCTCATTTTAGCTCATTTCCCTAATGCCTGCCTTGTTTTGGGGAACCTAAGCTGGATTATAAATAGACAGATTCTGATTTGTATTATTTGTGCCAGAGGATCAGGCCCTGAAATACTTTGCTTCTGAACCGTTAAGCTATAAATATGGAAAGGTACCACCGAAATGGGTAACCCAAATACACGCTTTTAGCAGAGGAATCCTGGCAGTCTTCCTATCATGCAAGCTTGTTCTTTTGTCTTGACTTGAAACATTAAAAAAAAAAATCCTCATCTGTTCTTATTTCTTAAAAGCTTCTCTAATAACAGTATGTGGCTCGCTCTCCACCTTAAACCCATCAAAAGCAGCAAACCAATCACCATATTTAACGTGCATCAAGAATTCCTTGATCAGTGCTTCATCTGCTATAAGATAACAGCAACAACCACCACCACCAACAACAAATAATGAGAACCAAATAAGCCAAAGCACTGCAGGGACCTTACATGCGGTGGGTTTTGTGAAGAGAATTAACATGAAAGAGGGTTCAGTTTGGGGGTAGAGGTCAGGGCAGATAAACTCCTGTGTTCTGATACATTTCCTTAAAGCGGGAAGCGCTTTAGAGAGCGAGGCTGTGGGAAGAAGCTGTCAGCAACGGGGTGGTCAGCGGTGTCAAGGGTGGTGGCCTATGTTTTTCTTCTGTCGCAGCCTTTCATCCTCCATCTGTCAAGCTCCATAATTTTCAAGGCAGACAGTAGATTTTTAATACAAACCTTTAACTTCCCAGGTCTGAAGTGCCCCTTTTATCTCAGAATAATGCAAAAATGGCAATAACTGTTCGGGAGATTGTTTAAAGCCGGTATCCCCACTCAGGTCTCCTTGGGATGGCACCAGATTGCCATCTGGGCAGAAGTACATGCCATAGGCTCCTGCTGCTGTTGCAAGGGTGGGCTGCGTTTCCCTCCACAGTCGTTTGTGAGTGCGAGACTGACACGCTGCTGGCTTGCGGATCCCACACGTAGCTGTGATGCAGTGCTGAAAGAAAAGGTAGTTGGTCAGGGAAAGGCCTGGAGACAGGCATCCTGGTGGAGCAGGCCTGGATGCGGGCTCCCTACTTACCTGCAGACACCCTGGCAGTAGGATCAGCATGGCCTTACATGTCCTACTGACCCTGCCCCACGTGGTGTCACGGCCCCATTGCTGACTCGTTTGCCCAGCGCTGACCACAGGACACTGCCACGAGGACTCATGTCCCCAAGCGGGTGTGCAGCTGAGCTTGGGCTAAGGACTAGTACAAGTCCAGGCTTTCTTCACGCTATGCTGCATTCTAGCGCTTAGCTGGAGTTGACATCTTAGCATGGCTTGTGTCATATAATTTCAGCATGAACAAGACTTGGCCCACACTCAAAATACACAGTGTTTAAGTGTTTAAATTAAGGCTTAACTGACTCAGACACTCAATCTAGTTTCAGCCACTGTGTTGCTGTATTATTAAATGCTACAAACTGGAGTTCCTCCATTCGTCTGCAAGGATTATCACAGAAGAACTGGCAATAACTGAAGCATCCAGAGGAGTGAACGAGGTGAAATCCTAGTCCTAGTGAAATCGGTGGGAATTTTTCAAGGGGCTGTTTTGAGACCTAGATTTCATCCAACCATTGCAGCTGAAGTTCTTCCAAGGAGAAAGCTGTATATATTCCTTCATTCATTCCCCAACACAAATACACCCCTTAAACATCCAAGGCATTGTACTGAAATACTTGCAATAAATGGACTTAAGATGAGTTTCTTAGCCTGGAAATCTCATCTGGAAAAAAACCTTCTTACATGTAAGTAACTTTGAGTATAATGGGGATCATCTTATTTCTTTGTGTCTCCTGACATTGCTGCTCATTAGACTTGTGAGTTCTGCTTTTCTGTGGTTTAACAGAAAAATGACCTGTTATATTCTAGACCTGCTTGTGAATGAACTTGTGAATAACAACTGAGAATCCAGGTTGCTTTTGTGCATGTCTTTGCATAATTCAGTGCAAGAAATGCCAAAGACTGAAATCAGGATTGGGCAGGGTTAGCAAGTTCGGGTCCAGATCTGAACGCAAATGTTTGCAAATGTGGAGCAGAGGGGGGCTTCTGATCCAGACATTTAGCTTAGCTTGTTGTTGAAATTCAAATTCAGATCAGTTGCAACATTTGGAGATGGATCAGAATTCTCTTGGCAACAGAAGCGTTTGGATGTGCGGGTATTATTTCAGGCCATCAGCCTAGAAAGACATCGATGAGCACACATGCATCAGCTTGCCCACACGCAGACGTGCGCACACCTTCCTCTACAAGAGGAGGAAGTGGAAGCTCCCTGCAAAGAAGTGACATTGCTCTGCTAGTGACTTCGGTTGTAAACGTTATCCCATGCAACCTACTGCTGTCTTCTGCATTCAGGTTGGGGAGCAGAATCTTAGAAACATGGAAAAAAAATCCTAACAGTGTACTTTAGTGCTGTATGCAAACTTTTAGGTACTAAGCTTCCTAATTACTACCGTATGGCTCATAAAAGAAGCAATCCGATACCAAGTACCAAGAGAGGTTGTTATTCCTTCGACCTATCCTATACCACTCCAAATGTTAGAACAATAAATACATTTGCCTCTTGTTTAAGATCACTTAAAATAAGTTGTTTTAATTAAACCTCCTAGCAATCTATCTGCACTAAGTGATTAAGTGCCTCTTCTTTCAGTGAAAGGAGAAGGGATTATCACAAGACAAGACTGATTGAATTATGGGCAGAACTAGGACTGGGTAAAAGTGCTGAATATTTTCCATCGAAATTCATGTGAAAATACTGAAGTTTGAGTTTGCGTGATGTTATTCTTCTCAAATACTCCCCCTCCTTTCAGTCCTTCCTTCCCTCCCCACTGCCCCAGAGTCAATGAAATAGCTATTTCCCTCAGGTTAAAGTTCAGCTTTGAATATCAACTTTAAAAGCTGCCCTAGAAGAGAGCTTTCTTTGCTCAATGGACATCATTTTCAGCAAATAAACTTAAAAAATGGAAACGTAGCAATTGTGTTGATGAACTATAGCTATTTAAAATTGTATCAAATTTGTAAAAATTTTGAGTTGCTCAGCAATCGGTTCTTTGCAGCTGTATCATAAAAAGCGTTTGTGGGGGTTGTTACGCTATTTGTACTATAACCTGCGTTACCTTGTGTGAATTAAAATTCAGTAATTATTCTTTCAAACCAAGCTTCTTAAATTGCTCTCAGATTAGGAATCACACCGGTGGGTTTGTTGTTTTATTGCTAGCCGTATCACTTTCAGGATGGAAAATTGTCACAGTAAAAGGCTCTTTTATGTCTTGTAGTACATCCTGCGATGGTTATGCAGTATCTATCTTTTAGCTTTCCTACGCTTGGTTTCCTTTTCAAGTTCCCATCTTTCCCCCCTTTCCCCCTATCCCGGTACCTGACATGATGGATTGGATGGAAAACTAAACCAAAGTCTAGATCCTGGCACAGCGCAAGCAGGCAAGCACTCTGGACATACTGCTCCGCTAATTTATTTGGATTCTTTACCTGCAACCTCCCTGCTGTTTTAGTACTGGGGCCTCTCTTGGGCAGAGACAGGCCAGCATGCTGTGTGGTGGTTTTATTGTGATGTGGACAAATGATCATGAGGGACTAGTTGGAAACTATTGAATATACTAGCTTGCAGTGGTGGTATTTAAAGGTAAATGCATTAACAGTGCACTGCCACCTCCTTTTATCTCACCCACCAGCATGCTGCGGGCAAGTCAGGCAGGATGCCACCTTGGGAACTGATTGCTGCCATTTGCATTTTATAACCAAACTCCAAATAGGGGTGAGAGGGAAAATGCAGACAAAATGTGGGAGTTGAGCTAAAGGTGCAGTGTTGTCTCTCGTTTTTAATTTATTCTCTTAGCTGAGGGGGCCTGTGTTGTGGTTAGGCTTAGGGTCTGACTGGCTTAGGCTCCCACTTTCACAGAAGGGCAAATGAAAACGATGTGTTAAAATGGCACTCCAAATGTCCTTTCACTGGGCACAAATTGGGTAGTTTTGGCTCCCAATTTTAAAGACTTCTGCAGTGAGCAAGACAAAGTACCAATCCCAAATATGATTTTTATTTTTTTGCTTGTCCTAATATATGGTGTTGCCAGTTACCAGCGCTAGTGTGATTTCTTTCTATGTCTTTCCAAGACTGCGAACGTAAAGAAAGAATAATAAATGAACCTGGGGGACTTCTTACTGTGTGGTACCTCAGAATATATGTGAGTATGAGAGGAGGAGTGAGATGATGCTGCTCTGCTTTAGCGTGTTTCAGCAGGGACTTCAGCAACTGAGAGAATCTGCTCCCTGGCCTCCCAACCAGCTAAAATGGATCTTGGTTTCAGCACAGGATCGCAGCCATTCTGCCTTTTAAAACACAGTGGGAAGTTTGTTTCCTGTATAATTACAGCACAAATTCAGTCTTTTCAGGTTAAGTACAGAGCTATATGTTACTAGAGTGTACTGCGGCATAAGAAAACCACTCATGAGAGTCTGTCTTGCAAATAACATTTACATTTTTGCTAATCGGAAAGAATCAAGCTTTTGTTTAGCTGTACAGATATGGTTTGATGTTTTTAAAGGAAAGGAATTCCAGAAGGGCTGTTTCACCAGCAGGGTGAATTAACAAAGAAAAAGAAAAAAAAAAGAAAGAAAAGAATGAAAATTCACAGAAATTTTCCAGTTCAGATGTCTAAAATACATGTGATCTTCCAGCTAGATTTTCCTCTTGCAAATCCTACTGGTTTTTATTAGGAGAAGTTTCATTTTATTGCCTTGTTTTCCTGTAAAGCCAACAAGTTAAAACAACAGGATTTCATTTTGGATTGGCAGGCCAGCTAAGAGATAATACATCGTGTGCCCCCCTTTTATCTTTTTCTTTTCCTTCCTCCTCCTGCTTCCCGGTCTCCTTGAGGTGCTCCGCTCTGCCACTGTGCTGCTCAACTTATTGGCCTAAAAATCTTTGCAGGTGATTTATAGAACCCTATGGTTATTGTATGGCTAATGATTCATGGAACTTCATTAAATACCAAGTATGTGCCTGCTTACTGTCTGTGCACACTGCATATTAGAACCTTTGCACTCCCTCTTGCAAATTGCCCCCATTAAAGTTGCAGACAAAAGGTCCTCTCAGTAGCTTACATATTTTCCCACATGTGAGAGAGCAATTGGAAACTTCCTCCTGATAACTAAAAACTTTTGAATTAGAATTTATGAGAAGGGTCTTTTGGTCTCATTGCCTAAGGGCTGAAACAGATCCCAGTGTGTACAAGCGTTCCTTTGATGCATGGAGCTGCACAGGGTAACATTTTTTAACAGGATCAAAAAGCGTAATGCAGGGACAATGTGCGGAGGCCCTTACTCTGACACAAGGAGTCAGAGTCTGTGTTTTTCCAAGGCTAAAAATGTAAAAGTATGTGTCCAGGGTAGCAACAACATTTTATATTCTTTTTAATTGCAGTAAAGTCCAAGATAAAATAATGGCAGTCAGTGTTACAACTTCCTTTTCTTTAATGTTCCCCTAAAAATGCTTTGAAGCCGCTTTTACCTTTGGGAAAGTATTGTATATGTGTTAGGGGAAAATATATCAAAAAGAAAATAAAGGGCCAGATCTTTAATTGGTAGAAATCAGCGTGGCTCTATTACAGGGATTGGAATTTCTCAAGCTGTGGATATGGCTAAAAACTTTTCTGTCATTTCTCACCATGTGCTAATGTATTCCTGCCTACTTACTCACTCAATAGGACTATGCTGTTCTGAGTTTACTATTGACAAAAACATTTTTCAATAACACTTCTTTGCAAAGGCAGCAGAAGTCTTAAATGTCCATCTAACTTCTAAATCATAAATATTTCCTTTGGTTTCAGCTGCACTATTCAAGAGCTTAAAAAGAGGCACGGGCATATGTACTGGCTGAGCTGAAGTCTTTGCAAAAAGGTCTTGATAACTATAATTTTTCTCACCTAATAGTAAAAAGAAATGGTACTCATTTAGGTGCCCTATAGATGGTCTTTCATTATATCTCATTTCACATTATGTATGTCTATACGCAAACAAGAGCGAAAAAAAGGAGCAGCTTCATGTTATGGGGCCAAAACATCACAGACATTATTATAAAACGGTCACATTACATCAAACTCGTTGATGGCGTTATTGCAATAGAGATGCTTTTGAGACAGATATTTTCTGTATTCACGCTGGCAATATTTGTAATATCCGTCATGATAATCAAGCCATACATATTAGCTAAAAGGGATGTTTTCACCAAGCAAAAGAATCAGGTTTGAAATACTTAATCTGTCTCTAGTGCAGCATGCTAACTTACTGCTTGTTCTGTGGCTGATGAATGAAATTTCTCTCCCTTTACACCATTTGTAGGTCTCATCAATGAGACAGATTTAACCCTTGATTACTTTTGTGGTCAGTTAAGAGCCAAGTGAACTTTTCAAAATGAGTATAACATTGGCTTGGTCTCACCGCTGTACATTTTCTTCTTCTCCAGTAACGTATGCCAGAGTATTTGAACCTCAGTGGTGATCTTTAGAGAGCACAGTATATGGAATATAAAGAGCCCAGAGGAATTGCTACTTAAAAGACCAGAATAACCTCACACATAAGTCAGAAAATGTAACGGAATTGGTGGGGTACGGTAAGAAACTTCCTGGGGATGGAGGGTCTCCTAATCTCTGCTTGTATGGTGGAGCATGATAGCGTCTTTGTCTGGTTTAGGTTTGACGGTTTTCTTGTGTTTGTTTATTATTAATATCTCTGACTAGATATTAATAGTTACATATCATATCATGTATAGACATATATTATATGCAATATCTGTACAATGCCATCAGATATCATCAGCTTACTCAGAGGGCCACATTTCATTAATTTGGCCCTAACTTTGTCTCATTTTGGATGTATTAAATTGCAACTCCAGTAGATCTGGGCTGCTAAACCGAGAAAAAAGATCCCTACTTTCCTTTATTTTTCCATGGCAGAATGGAAACAAATAAACAGAATAAGGTGGCTAACAGTAAGGAAGTGGGTGAGACAGCAAATTACCTTGCCCCAAGTTTCACTCTGTAATCTCAATGGGAATTTGGAATATGTCCCTCAACAAAGGCTTGGGCGCACATTTGAAATGTATTTGTTGCAAAGCGTTCTTTTCCTTCCAGCTGAGCAGCGTATAAAGCATTGGCTTGATTGGAGTCATTGCTGGCTAAAACTGGAGTGCCCCAGACCAAAAATTCCAGGGCAGTAAATGAGGGGAGAGATTTTTCTTTGCCAAATAGTTTGGAAGTTTCGAATTCAGAAATGAAATTTTGTGACTTTCATCCATCCTCAGTAACTGTCCTCTGTAAGTACTTCATCAGGATAGATGTAGAAATGTCTGGCTGTTAGATCAATAAAAAGTAAGAAAAGTTTAGAGCAACATTAGGCAAAAGAAGAGGAGCACTATTAAGTGTAGGTAAACCTAAAGAATTTGTTAATATACTTAAGAGTAGGTAAATGTTGTTACTCTGGGGATAATGGCGATAAATTGTTGTTCAAGTAAGCAAGAGGTTTCTCTGATTCACAGCAGCATTAGCAGGTGGGAGTTGGCCGTGTGCTGAGATTTCTTTCGTTGCTGCTCTAATTTCAGCTGCAAGGTTTTGTAATTCTCACAGGGAAATCTGGGAAAGCAACATTGGGAAATGCTGGTGATTTTGAAAGTTCAGTCAGTTTGGGTGACATTTGGCATCATCATTTTTTCCTTCTGGTGAGATTCCATTAACTTGCTTACTTTGTTGGCAATAACTAAGAACACTGTATAGTTTTTAATTGCAATATGGGAACCTCTACCAGGATGACTTAAGGGCAAAACAGCTGCACCCAGTCTGTTCTTCCTCCTCTTCCTGAGTTTAAATAAAATCTGGTCTTATCTGAATATGCGCCCAGAAGACTGGATGGTGATTTAAGCCCCGGTTAGGGAACATATTTAAGAATATGCCTAATTTTAAGCATGTGCTTAAATCAATGCGACTTAAGCAAATGCTTGAAGTCAGGCATGTGGTTGAGGTGTTATCCTGAATGTGGGTCCTAATCCTTAAACAATAGCAAAGCCCAGAGGAAAGGGCAAGCTATCTGGGTTCCATTCTTGGCTCTTTTGTTGGTTGTGTTATAGTCTATAAAATAAGGATCATTATTCTTATCCCTCTTTGTGAGGCACATTGAAAATTATCAGGGAAAAGCACTCTGAATACTGTTATTATTGGCTATACTTCTTGAGACTGAAAAAATTTAGAGACAGACATTCTCAGTGGATTTCTGGTTCTTCCTCCTTTCACTCAGGCAGGAAATACCATGAGAATGGAAAGAAGGATGCATACCCATGATCACAAATAATCTTAATCTCCCTCTTTGCGCTGCCGCTGTAAACAATTAGATATTGCTTGGAAGCTCCCGCAGCGTATGAGATGTACTGGGTGCAGACATACCTGCTTCAGATACCACAAGTGAGCTGAAAACTGTTTCGGAAGATAATAGTACAATGGAGAATGTGTGTGTGTGAGTGTGTGTTTGGGGGAGGAGGGGAGGCTGTGTGCTCCTGAGCCCACGTTATTAGTAGAGCTGCACTGAAGACAGTAAAGAAGCACAAGTTTGTATAAGTTTAAAAGCTTGCTTGAAAAGAGCACTCTGATCACAGTTGCTAAAGGGGCAGCACGTTAAGGCAAACAACCCTTAGGCCCTCATAGCCTTATTAAACGCTGTTCCTATCAGGGAGGTATCGCAGGACCAGGCTCCAAGGTGCGAGGCTCCCATGGGCAGTGCTGTGTTACTGTTTGGCTGAAAAAGCTTGAGGCAGCAAAGAATCTATTATTGATGATAATTCAGAGTTCCTCACATTCTCACTACCTTAAGTCAGAGCTCATTCTCCAGCTTCCATGTGAAGGGCCTGGAGCCAAGGCCATGAGCTTGTGTATATGTGTTCAGGACAGTTAATATTTATGATGCATCTTACTGGGAAAATTAGTATAAAGCTGTGTTCCAACAGTACATTTATCCCATGACCTAGTTTTGTGAATAACGTGCTGAAACACGGCCTGCTTGATTTAAACCTTTGTCACCCATTCTGATGGATAAAGTGCCTAGCTTAGGCTTATGCAATACAAGCTAGGATTTGTGCAAAAATGTCATGTGTATTAGTGCAAGGTAAACAGATGGTAATGCTTTTGTTAATATCAAGCACATACAAAGATATTTATCAAAGGACCACATGTAAGGTCCATAGTTCTTGGCAGAGATCCCTACACTGTTACATCATTCTAATAAGAATAACCATTTTATTGCGTTACATACAGTTTTTGCAGGGTTGCTTTAGACTGCGCAGGCGGCTGCAAAACTTGCCACAATTCATAGGCTAAGCATCTGATTCTGAATAGCGTTGAACATCTATAATACCCTGTCGGTTTTTGTTGTTATTTTTATTTTATTGCTATGGCTCTCGGCATTTCTCCAGATCAACCCCCTCCTAGGGAATTCCACTGCTGCTTACCAGCTCTGAAATATGTGTAACAAAGCCAGGCGGTGAACACGCTGAAATGTTGGAGTGCAGGTACAAGAAATGGCTAGTGAGAGATTTCAAAGGGAAAGAGAATGAACTGTAAAGATTGGAAGGGAACTTTGACACTACACCAGCCACAGAGAAATGCAGGCAACTCTGGAGAAGGCAGCAGTTGTTTTTAAAGAAGAGAAGTGTGGCTAAACACAATTTATGCCAAAGAATGTTGCATCTGAAGACTACAAAGCTGGTTTAGGTTGGCAGAGTTTCCTCATCTGATTTACACTCTCTCCTTCCATCATCAGCAGCAGCGGAGATTACTTGTATCGTGTACTGGGGAATCTCGGTCCTTGGAACATAGGCAATGCCCTGGGGGTATAGCTAGTAACTCTGCAGAAGGCGAGAAGAAAGTTTTCATTACTACAACCAACCAACAATAAGAATTTTGATTTTCATCTCATCAAAAAGCTGTTACTTCTCTGGAGATAGCTGATACCGTTTTGAAAGCCGTTTCACAAGGCTCACTCTTGACTGTGGAGCCATCTAAAGAAGCCCCCAGCCCTGACTCCAAAGCCCTCTCACTTCCCCTCAGCTCTGCTAGTGCAACTCGTTGTGGGGACACGTTGGAGGCTGGGTCACAGAGGCTGCAGTTCAGCAAACGCAAGAACAAGCCAGGGCAGCTGCTGCTGAAGGAGCCATTCCTCTCCTGTCCCCTGGGCCAGGTCCACTGTTCCCACTCTGTAGCATTTTGTCTCTCACGCTGGCAGAGCATGACTGGTTCACTGGCTACACAGTGAACCTGCCTGGGAACCAATTTGGCTGA
Organism: Balaeniceps rex; assembly: GCA_013401315.1. Lineage (NCBI taxonomy): Eukaryota > Metazoa > Chordata > Aves > Pelecaniformes > Balaenicipitidae > Balaeniceps > Balaeniceps rex. The sequence continues at coordinate 17,856 of VYZW01005161.1, forward strand.
AAATGGACAAATGTTAATTTTTTCCTGCCAGGCTTGTTTTCAGCCAGATCCATTTCCTAATCTGTTTTACCGCGAGGCTGTGCCCTTGCTTGTGCCAGGATGAAGAAATGCTGAAGAAAGAGCAGGAACGAGCAGGTGAGGAAGAACAGAAGGGCTTCTTTCAGGTGGCAATGCTAAGCCACATTGACCTGAAGTGTTTCTTGGTAAGACAATATGACTTGATCAACAGTAAAAAGAACCTGGAAGAAAACAGGAAAGGAATGTGCTTAACCTGGGCCATTTCAGTGATGCTGTTTACAGCAGGGTCTTCAGTAAGGATGTAACTTCAGTGAGGTACTGACATATCTGAGGGCCACTGAAGTGTCATGGGTGCGGGGACCTACTTTGCTGTGGTGGCACAGTTATGTGGGATGACACCCTAAGCATCATGTTTCTGATAGCAGGGAAGCCTGCAGTTTCCAAAGCAGTGTACTTTTGAAACCATGTAGGACAGAGAAGGCAGCGTGAGTAGCATGGGGCTACTCCTGCGGCACTCCACGACCTGAAATTCTGCACTGAGAAACATAAATGTACACAAGGTCCTGATGGAGGACAGCACAGGTGCCAACTCCCATTGACCTCAATTCTTAAGCACATAATATAATCTTTCCTGGATATGCTTCCCTGAACCACAGCACGCAATTAGTTGAAAAATGAAAGTGTGTGAGTGGGGACATTTCTGTCAAAAAAGCCACTTTTTCACAGAATTCCCAGCACTGGACGAGGCTCGGATCCCCTTATATTCATTCAGTAGTACTTTATTCCATAACATTGAAGTTATTAGGACCCTCACAGGTTAAAGCATTACCAAAAGATAAGCGAGGGTGCGACAGTGTGGCCTGTGTTTATATAACACTACTTCTGTCACTAGGATAGTTTCAGGCCAGACTGCCAACTCCTTTTTCCATGGAGAGAGGCTGTGAGCAGCTGTAGTTGCGTTGACTTTATGAATATGATTATGAATTTTCATCAGAAAGGTAAGATCCTCATGATCTGGACCTTATTTGTTTATTATTATTGATACACTGCCTTTCTGTCATCGTAAAGATAATTTCATTTACTCTTTCACACACTAATTTGTATCATTACTTTAATTCTGTGTATAATTAGATAAGAAGTGGAGCTGAAGAAAGCATTTTTGCAGTGATTTAAGTTAGCCTACTTCAAGACACCACACATGCACATGCTTCATTTTAAGACCTAAACGTCTTTGATTTTGGAACAGTGGTGTGACTCAGAAGCAAATAGCGTTAAATTAACTCTGTTACTTTCAACTCATCACAACCATCTCCCTGGGAATTTTATGGCATACATTTTCTAAAGTTAAAATCCTAAAATCCAGCCCATGATCACTGGGACAGCTCCCAGTAATTGTAAGCAGGAGAAACACAGCAGCGGAGCATATATACCCTTCAAGTCATTTGCCTGCAAATCTGCAGTGAAGCTATTAAACCAGTTGTCTTCTTGGTCTGAGGTTTCTTTTAAACATTTTCTCTATTGTAAACATTCCACTCCGTTTTCTTCTGTATTGTGGCAAATGTCAGAATTCAAAGGACTGTCATCGGCTGACATAATGACCACTGCCCCTTCCCAGAAACAAACCATGCCACAGTAACTGTCCTAAGACTGTCGCCATACTGCATTCATGTTGGCAAGCTTCCACCCCTAGAGTTTCAATAGCTCAGTATTCTCCCTTCTGCTGGATTTTATCCCCCAAAGTTTTTCTCAGTTTAAAGCCAGCTTGAAGAGACTCTTCTTGGCTTCTATACATGGGAATGAAGTGGATATGCAGTGCGTAAACAGAAAGCTCCAGGCTCAGTCGTGGCCGTTCCTCCAGGGTAATGATCAGTTTGGGGTCAAATGGGAGCTAGGAGGCTGGATCCCAACCGGTCACAACTCATACCACTGGAGCTGTTACAGTTTCTATTAGCTGAGGCTCTGCCTAGGGCGGTTTTGATTTCTAACATTTCTGTTACTATTTTACAAGTATTTCAACTACTTGCCAGTAGGTGTGTCAATTGCCTTGTCTAATCTTCCTTTTTGCTGATTCTTGTTTCCCTAGGCACCTCAATAAATTACCAGAACTAGGAAAGGGTCCAAACCAGTAATAGTCTGTAATCATGATGTTTGGGAAAGTTTGGATTTAAAATTAGAAAGGAAGATTTCTGCTAAAATTGCACCCAAATCAGAACTTCAGATCCATTTTTTTCCCTCTGAAGACTACAAATAGATCCTCTGAAGCCTGAGTTACACCGTATATCAACGAGATGCAGATTTATATCCATCCTAACCGATTCCCTCTCGAGTACCTCCAAGAAAGTACGTCTTTCCTATGCAATTGGGTAGGGTAGACCTTCAGAGACCAGGAAGAAACCTGAGGGTTTAGGTGCTAGATAAGACTTACCAAGACTTCGGTCAGACCTGGATGCTTTTGAAACTGTTACATCTCTGTGCTCAGGTCCGATACCTTTTACAAGAGTGAATCCAGATTTTCAAAACTGAAAGCAAAACTCTTCTTTGCCGTCTTCAGACCGTTTAAATGACTGGTTATTTTGTGTAGCTGCTCAGCTGAATGTTATACAAATATAGTTATGGGCATATCAGTGCGGCTACGCTGAAGCGAGCAGCAGCTTACGCCAGTGGCATGTCAGTCTCTCCATCCCTGCCATGTTTTGCCTCCTGTCACGTCTTCTGTTAACAAGAGCAAATTTTCAAAATGCCCAAATAATTTGGAAACAAAAGTTTAACTGCAAATCAGTGAGTTTCAGGCTTCTAAATCACGTAGGCACTTTTAAAAGCACACCTGTATTTGATATAATAAGTAGTACTCAGAATTGGGAACTGCCTGGTCCATAATGATTTCTAATGGACTTTGTGATCCATGTGATCATTGTGTAAGGAAAACATTATGGAACTTACTTCCATATCTAAGGGCAGAATTATTACACTGCCCTATAGCTTAGCAGTCCAAGTGCTACAACAGTAAATTAAAATAAATCTGTCTGAAATAACTGTTTATACAACTGACATTGCCAGGAGCAGGAGTGGACATGAAATAACAGCACCTTTATTTCAGGACTACGCACACTATCTGATAGACTGTAGACCTGATACTACATCCAGGATGCCCAAGATTTCAGTGTGGTTTTTCCAGTTTGTTTGACAAGTTGTAATATGTATTATGATACCACATGGAAAATGAAGCCTTGATCATGTAACCCATTTTCAGCTGAATGATCCCATTTGGTCAAAATGGATCATTTGTGTTTGTAGGAGTTGTAGGACTGGCTTTTCATTTTTACATTAATTCATTTTTACATTAATAGATAAAACTCTACTTGTGGAGATGAATCGATATTTTTAAGGCAATTGATAATTCTTGCATCTTCATAGCGTGGCATGAAGTTTTATTTGGATTTATTTCCTTCAGGGTGCCACGTGCTAGCAGTACCAGGAGATGGAAGGAATAGGATGCTCTTTCTTTAACCCATTCATTTTAGAAAGGTTTCTTTTGTTAAAAATTAGTCCAGTGGCCTTGGGACAAGGCAAGGGCAGGGAGGGGATTTTATTTTGCCAGGGGCAGAATGTCAAGACTTATGGGCTCTTCTGCTTGAATGAAGTTGAGAAAATGGATTGTATCAGTGGGGCTGCTCCCTTCACAGTCAGCTTCGTAGGGCACAGAGACCCTCCACCACAAAAACAAACCTCTGTTTTACAAATCGGTGCCCATCTGCTTTCTGTGGCAGACAGTGCAAAGAGCTGCACTTGAGGTGCAAGGTGTTTACTTCTCCCAAGTGGACGCTTAGTTAGTGTCACATTCCACATGGCTCTCACGTAAAAAAAATCCTGTAGTCAGAAGGCCAAAATTAGCTTCTCCTTAAAAGCCTGAAAAGGCAAAGAGGAGATTAAAAACTATGTGGGTCACAGTAACCCTCTCAAATGAAGTGACTGATACTGAATGCTGAGAATGAACTTTCTTTTCCCATTTCCAGACAAAAAAAAAAAGAGAAAAGGTCCCTCTAGGCTCTGCTTTTAAATGGACTATTTGCAGTGGCTCTGATTCCAGGTCCAAGGCCATCTATTTTGAACTGTCTTGATCATGTTATGTCAAAAGGAAAACATTTATTAGATTTCAGCACAAAACAAAATTAATGATGAAAACCAATGGAGTGTGATGACAAAGAGTGAGGGAGAGAAAGAGTAATAAGCAAAAGAAATTCAGAATATTTTTGAAAGCACATAGGAGCCTTTAGGCATAGAAAGATATAGTCCAATGCACCATTAAACAGCCCACTCCGTAAGCTGATGTGGGGATAGGGTTGTTAGAGTGTGATAAGCTATGTACCCAGGTAGATGAAACTGTTTAGGAACTTAGGAAGAGAGTACACTGACATTTATTACACAGGGACCTGGTACAATTTCTGCCCCTTTGCTGGTGGTTAAATACCTGTTTAGAATAACCCAATAACTAAAAAGTTACTTTTAATAGAATTTTTGTGCCAGGATAATGCTAGTAAAATCTAAATATATATGCTTTATGAGTACAGCTGTGCAAATACAT
>VYZW01005161.1:28377-52570 GCA_013401315.1 Balaeniceps rex
TGCTGGTGGTTAAATACCTGTTTAGAATAACCCAATAACTAAAAAGTTACTTTTAATAGAATTTTTGTGCCAGGATAATGCTAGTAAAATCTAAATATATATGCTTTATGAGTACAGCTGTGCAAATACATTTTCTATAAGAACCAAAAGTGAGGAAAGAGGGGGAGGAAGGAATTGGGGGGGAGCGAAACCAGCTTACAAGCAAGAAACAGGAGCGGGAATGCATTTCNTCAAACCTTTCGCGTCAGGCTAAGGATAATGTTAACCTTTGAAGACAGCTAATAAAACCGCCTTCTAAATTTGTGTTTGTATTCCCTGAAAGATCCTGGATGCATTAGCAAAGGTAATGCCAAGAGTCTTTTTATACATCTTTTTGTGTACTAAACGATTGGATAAAAATGAAAAGCTTTCTGTAGAACAGGCAAGAGTACTCCCAGTTGTCCATTATCCACAGTTTCTTCTCTCTGTTTATTTTGACTGTGAACCCTCGTATGACGAGAAAGTCCATTCCTCGCTGAGAATGTTTTCTCACAAGTAGGACAACAATGTCAGACTGACNTATATATATATATACACATTATTATATTTCCTCTTCACTCTGGTCTTCATGCAGTTTATACCTTGGTGTAATAATTTTGGATCCCAATAGGATCTTTTTTTTTCCTTTAACCAGAGTATTGATATTGATATTTGTGTGATTGCTATTAAATTACAATCTTACAGGAATACATTTTATCTATTCCCTTTCTGTACGGGATAAGCCAACTATACCAATATAGCTAATGATGCAAATTAGGTGGGTAGAGAGTCCTAGATACTGAAGATCACGTAAAACTTTGTCATACTGGGTGTATGAGTTGTCGCCTTCTCAGCCAGTACCTCTGCAAAGAATATGTGTAAGTGATTACNGTCCGCTCTTCTCTTACGCAAACTAGAAGCAAGCACTGAAACTGTAGTTCCATTTTCACCTCTTTTCAGGGTTAGCTGGTACTACGAGGGAATTTCAGAGAATTGCTTCGCGTATTTGTTACTTCGAAGCAGCCTCCTTTGTGCACAAATAAAACATTCATCATCACTGGGGATGTGGGAGAGAAAAGTTTTCATTCCTCTTCTCACAGGCGTATATAAGCTCCAGGAGCCCTCAGGAAAGAGGAAATTCCTTTCAGATCTATGGGTTGCTCCTGCTGAGCAATCCGAAGTCACAATGTATTTCAATAGTTTTGTNTGCTTCGCGTATTTGTTACTTCGAAGCAGCCTCCTTTGTGCACAAATAAAACATTCATCATCACTTGGGATGTGGGAGAGAAAAGTTTTCATTCCTCTNGCTACCACATTGTTGTGTTAGTGGATGTTCTGATTTTGTTTAAGTTCAGCTTCAAGCAGTCCCTTTATTTCATCTGCTGACCGTTGGGAAAGAGTTTAGTGAGCTTATTTGCTGCATGGATTGTTTCCTGGAGTACTTTGATATCCCAGATTTTTGAATAGGTGACCAAGCCACCTCTGCCACACCATTGCCATTACTGCCTCCTTGCCTGACATAACCATAATTCATTTTTCCTAAATCTTGGATTACAAAAACCCTGCAAACCTGGTATTCTCATTGAAACCAAATGTTTGGGGCCAAATTTTCAAGGATATAAAAAAGCCAGAAACCAGAATATTTGTAAGAGAGGACATTCCTGAGGCCAGTTACGGTTACAAAACCAAACAAACAAACTCTCCCTCAAATGCTAGACAAATGATCACCTTTCTGACCTTTGTCAGGTTGCCAGGTCTTTCCAATGGATTTCAGTGAATAACAGAAAGACGAGGAGTGCAGGACCAGAGGCTGCTGCCGCCGCCTCATTTTTTTCTTACACTTTGTGCATAATCTTAGGCAAGATACCTCTTTGTTGCAAAAATTATTTCAGATAAATAGCTAGGAGAAAGTCTATTCTCTACTTGTGTGGCATCCATGACCAAATCAAAATCACATATATTTATTATTTAAATTTATTGTGTGCACTGGTTACAAACAGAAGACTAGGATTTGTCCTGTTAGCTGTTAATATGAGGCGTTATTTAATAATTTTCTAACTAGCTGCTGTGTCATGTAGAAATGGTGCGCTATCTTATTAGAATATGACAACGCAGTTTATCTGGTGGCTACTTAAGCTGGCAAACATGGTGGTTGAACAATTTCCACTTAAGAAATGTTTGCTGGATTCCCCTCATTGGCCCTTTGTAGAAAACTGAATCAGGGAAAAGTGAGAAATCACACAAACTGCCAAAATAATGTCTTCTGCTTGGCAGCAGCTGAGCAGTCTTCAGGTAGAGCTAAAAGCATTGCTGAGTCATCTACACAACTAGAGAAGTATAGAGAGAGCAATAATAAGAAAAAGAAAGCTAAGGGAAGCCAGAAGAAATGGAAAGCTGTGAGTGCAGAGGAAGGAAAAGCTGGGATCTGGGTGATTATTCTTCTACAAAGTGGTCAGCAAATCGAAAAGAAAAAAAGGAATATTATGGAAGTGTATGACTGAGTGGTGTTCATCCTTACTGACTGTATCTTCACTCAGGACAGTAACCACCTCTGACACAGGCACTTGTTGAGGCTTTCCCTCACTATGCTGCAATTATATATTTGGAGCCAAAGAAATCCTGAACTTAGGAATTTGTCTGTCTTTAAATTTATGATATGGCTGGAAAATTTTCATTTAACAAAGAAGGCTGAAAGAAAATGTGCTTTTTCAAAATTTTGTTTTCTCCCAAATCACACAATGCTAATATTTTCAGCAGAACTGGAATACAAGCAGTTGCCTGCTACTGAGTTGGGCGGAATTTTGGTTTCATTAAGCTGTGAAATAGTACTACAACATAAATATTCAAAGCCTTATGCTTAAGTTTAAGCAGCTGCTTAAGCCGCTTGAGTTCATAGACCTGGTCTTCATATGTCAAAGAAATGACCAGACACGTGCACGCAGCAAAAGCAGAGTTTTCAGAAAGATTCAGAAAGAAAAAAAACACCTTTCTGTGGCATTTTTAAAAAGTCAAAAGTGTATCGCCACAGCTTTTGAAATTAGATGCTAAATGCAACAGTTAGATTTAGGGGAAACAGAAGGGTCTCCTTTGGTTTACACAGCACTGTCTCTTGAACTGTATTTGGTTTTGCAGTTACAATTGCACAGCGAACAGTAATGAACTGAAGAACTCCTGAAGCCATACGAAGAAAATCTGCATGGGAACTTACTCTGTAACACTCACTAGATGTGGAAATGCAGATCACTGGGCTGAATTCAGTAGACTATGGAATTAATCTGCATTTCCCGCAGTGCCGGGAGCTGCTGTCTGAGCCCACCTAGCATACCTCTTGCAGAAACTAAGATTCATAATTTTTTATCTTATGTAAATACAGTAAAACTTTTTTTCTGGAAAAAAATTAAGTGCTTTCACTGTACAGTTCAGAGCTCCTCATTACTACTAACTTTTTTTTTCCTGCTAGAAATGGAAATACCTGACTGGTGTTTAGAACTTGGGCCCAAGGTTCTAAACAGTTCCAGTAAATAGAGCCTATCGGAGATTCACCGAACTAATGGCCACTGGATTTAAAAGGCAATTAAAAGAATTTCAAGATTTTTCTCTCATTCTGATGACTAGGCATGAATTTCAGTACCAAGTTTGCAAAACAGTTCATTAATGCATGGTAATGTTAATAGCCATGATGATTCTATCCCTGTCTTTTCATACTAGCAAGCTTATACACAGTGGAAAATTTTGGTTTTGAAACCTTACTTATACTTCTCTTTCCCTCTCTTTTTTGTTACTATCTTCTTTGCTCTTTCTCACTGTGGTGAAGTTTTGAATATTTACTGTGGTTGGATAACCAAGCTGTTTCTTAATGTGGAAATACTCTTTTTAGTTGCAAATGCTCCTTTTATCATGCACAACATTGTTGTCTTTTTTATTGTTACAGAGTCATTGCAATTAAAGAAGCAAAAGGCTTCTGAGGTCATCTAGGCATATTCATGCCAGTGCAGGATTGTTCTCTGCCAAATGCTTGATCACTATCTAGTTGTGAAAGGTCCATGTGATGGAATGTCTTTGGGTGGTTATTCTTCCCAAATTCTTCCCAATTATGTATCTAGATTCTTAGAAAATTCTTTGCAACTGCATCTGGCTTAAAAAGCCCTTTTTGCTTTTCCTTTCCTCTTGTCACTTCCTTTGTTATGGCAATACCTTCCTTGTAGCTGCTACGAACTCTACCTCCTGAACAAACTCATCTGGGCCAAGAAGAAGTCTTTGCTGAAATCTGGAAGAGTCATACTCAGAATATGGAGCCCTTCCTGCGAAAGGTAGAGCTCACATCCCCTGAAGTCTTTGAGGCGCAGCCTGCCCCAGCCGTACAGACTTCCGCTGGGCACTTCAAGGTCAGTCCAGGTGCCCTCTGTACAACTGAGCTTCACGTTTAAGCTTAATAGAGAGGAAAGTGGTGTGAATGAAAGCAGATCTGATCCCAAGATGTGCACAGCATCCACAGCTCCCATTCATTTGAGTGTGGTTGTTCAGCTTTGTATTTTTCTTGGCAAATTGTCCTGATGGACTGAAGGCCAAAAGGAGGCAGTGGTGCTATGAATAGCTACGCTTGAAATTCTGCAAGGTGCTGAGTGCCCTCTCTCAGATTTCTGTACTGACGGATCTGAGCAAGGCACAAAATGGTTCCACCCACAAATAAAATGGGGAAGAACCCATTTTCTCAGTTCAGGTGGTAGGGTATGACCACATGCCCATACGGCTAACCGCTCTCCTTCTCTCCAAAGAGGGTGGTTTTATCCGTACTACCTGATGGAAACCATGGTGGTCTAATTCCATTCCTCGAACTGCTCTGCAGGGTTGTCTGGGAGAGCATTGGCTGGCCTAGGCCAAAACCATAGCCGGGAGCATGCTGATGGTTTAACAGGAGGGATAGCTGTGTTCCAGTGCTTTCGTTGGTGTCCTGGCCCTGTTTCCTTTCCATATTTATACACAGCCAGAGAACCCTTAAATATTCCTGCTGTCATTCTTCTCCTTCATATGCATACACTGATTGTGAAATGGTTCTATCATATGAATTACTTTATGAATTACTCACGTTTAGAAAACCCAAGGAGACAGAAAGTCTCTATGGTTTGCAGACCTATACACTGTACACATTAATACTATCCTGAGTTAACCTCTGCCCCAAAGATCCCGCAATCTAAATAAATAAGGCAGGCAAGAAACGAAGGAAAGGAGGCATTATTTTCTGTGTTGGGAGATGTAGGAGATTGTGGGTGAGATCTAGAAAAGGATTTAGGAGCCCCAGAGTGAAATTTGGGCACCTACATGTAAATTGTGATCATAAGGATCCCAGCTTAGCCCACCCTAACCTCAAAAGAGCCTGTATTCTATGGACACTATCAGTTCTTATTTAAAAATCCCCACTGACCTAAAATTCTGCTTCTCACAGTACAACTACATCTCTCCTGGCAGTCCTGAGCAGCTCAAAGCCTATTTCTAGCTCAGGTGTCAAAAAAACTCAGAAAAGGTCAGTTTGCCCACCTTTGCTCCTTTATAGCAGTGATCTCCCATGCATTGTAACACCTAACACATCAAAGTCCCTGAAGAAGGAGTGGTGGGCGCTGCTACCTTTAAAAATTCAGCCACAGAGGAGCCTCCCTGCTACATCACAGGCAATGGTTAAGAGGATTTCAGGAGGGAGTTGCAGGGGAGCCCCAAACTCCACTTACAAGCAACAGAGAGACTAAACTATGGACTGGAAACCATTTTAAGTTAATGATGGATCATGACCCAGGCACTCGTTAAATTAAATGGTAAACAATATTATCAGGGTAGGATGCCAGCTTCTGGTGGTTTTCCATTTCAGTATACCACTGCTCACATGAGAAATTCTCAGTGAGGGTGATCCTCTCTTGAGGAATTTCTCTCTTTAACATGAAAATGACATTTCCAATGGCAAAGATGACCAAGAGCGGAAGGAGGTGATTGGGTCTCTGGAAGGACAAAGAGGTCTGCATTTAAAGCAAGGCAATTTTAAGGGGAACGCCTGTTTCTCTCCCTCCTTTTCCTGCCAGTAGGAGTACACAAGCAGGACACCAAGGAGGCTCATTACTGTATTTTATTCTCTAGTGCACAGAAACTCAGAAGGGACACCAGGAATGTCAGCTCTCAGTGGCCAGAAGGGAGCTGGGACTGTGAGACTGAGTGCGAAGGCACAGGGACTGTTTGGGAGGACTGGGTTAGCAGGAGGCTGGACAACCAAAGCTACAACAGCCCTGGGAAACCCATGACATGGGACATGCAGGGGGCCCATGACCATTGATCTCTGTATAGAGGAGGTCAGGGTTCAGTTTCTTCCTCTGCCTCAGGGGACTCAAGGCTCATGTCCTACCTCCCAGGAGAGCTCTCTGGCCAATGAGCAATAAGATGTTTTGGGTGAGGATGCTCTCTGTCCATCCTGTCCAAGCTGTGCCACTAAGCAGAAAGGAATTCATGAAACCAGAGGAAGAATACAAGTGTGTTGGGGTATGCTGCGGGAGTATGGGAGAAACACGCTGGAGTTAGAGTAGGGTGACAGGAGTGCTTGTCAGTGTTGCTGCTGTAATTCTGTGAAATAAAATCCTCCATGCCCTCTGCAGAGCCATTCTTCTTCTCCCCAGTTGTCTGAAGCTCTATCAGTTTGGCACGGACAAGGCGTGACTATTAATCACTGTCCCATCTCCAGAGATGTTACTACCAGGAGCTTTCCTTCTCTAACAAAGTGGAAATCTTCAAAGCTACATTTAAGGAAAACATTTAAACGTAACAAAAAAAAGGGGGGGGAGTTAACTGCATGAATGTGGTGCTTCTATAGGCAGTTTATTAGCAATTAGCACAGATTAGTGTATCTCTGCTTTTCTGTAATAAATTCAGAATGAAAAAGGTTAATTTTCATCTTCAGTTAATCAATGTTAAGAACTCTAAGTTATCTCTACAAGAAGATAGTATCTGCTAAATTGGGGATTGTCTTATGATGAGCTTCTTCATACAGAAATGGCATATGCAGTTTAACATATTTTCAAAAAATTCTTTCCCCAAAATAAAGAATTTAGATCACAGGACTTAAATTTCACTCCTTTATTTAGTAAAACTCTCACTGGCTTCACTGGAATTGCCTGGTTGGACATTGATATCAGTGGGCTACCCATAGAACAGTGTTAGTAAATAATATTTCATGGAATCTAAATGTTGGTAGTCTAAGACATTACTGTAGCTTTAAAATAGTTCCAACATTTCAGCCGTAGTTGATTGAGTTAATATTTAGTTGTGAATTCAGATAGACGTTGTAGGACGTAATCTTACCCACCCATACCCTTGCAATCTATACCCTTGCTGACCTATCCAACACTAAATTTGATATATCTGCAAGAGCCAAAGTTCCTGTTGAGAGCAGTCCTTGCTGGAAGTCCTTGCTGGAACTGGGGGATTGCAGCAAAGTACTGCATTTGTATTGAAGTTCATCCTGAAACGTGCAAAGAATGATCCCAGCTCTAACGTTTTCAAACATAAATTTCATCTTTATGTGTATGCATAGGTATACATTTACATGAGTGTAAGAAAATGAGCGTAAGCCTCACCTGTTATTTTAGCTAAACTATGCAGGCTGTAACATAAATGTCTATGAACGTACAGTGAACACAAAAACACCATAGAAGAACTTGCTTGTTGCAGACTAATGCACAAAAGCTGCAAAATCTCAGAATCAAGGAAATGCTGTAGCCTCAGTTCAGCCGACTACATCTATTGTATCGCTTAGGCACAGTATTTCTCTAAAGGTCTTTGTTTCTCCAGGCCTTTAAAATGTAAACCACCACACCTTGCAGTAGTAGTTTCATGTAGTGGTCTTGTCTTTCTGCAGGTGGAAATTAGTACACTTAGGATAGCACTTTTACTTGGGGTGCTGCTTCACCAGGAGACTTAATTACTTCCAAAATGGCCTGCTAACTGTGCGTGCCTCGCTTGAGAGGTTCTACTCTTCCAAACTGCTTGGCTCTGTAATACAGCTTTCTATATGAAATCATCCAGTATCGCGCTGCACATTGAGGACCAAGCTCCAAGGTACTTTGCTGAGGAGAGCTCACCTGTCCTCCTGGCAGGCCTCCGCCCGGGGGCTGCCGGAGCAAATGCAGACCTTGCCATTTCTCTGCTCCTGTTCCCAATTCCCAACACCACAGCAGCCACCAGCTGCCATGAGCAACAACTGCGTGGAATCTCCTGAGCAGCCCCTGGATCAGGCCAAAGGCTTTTTAGTCCCTACGGCCGTGTCAGGTTGGAGGCTTTTGAGTCCCTACGACCCCTGTCAGAACATGACATGCTCAGTACCTGCTGAATTTCTGAAGCCTTCAACCCTGTATTTCTTGTTGCGGTGTCAGAGCACAGGGCAGACTCCAACCTCTCAACAGTTTGTAAGTTAGCCAATTCTGGGCAAACTCTCAACAGTAAGGCAAAAGGCAGCCCTTGATCTGTTATAATTTAAATCCTTTCTCTCAAGTATGGGTTTCTTGAAAGTGCTTCTCTGCAAAACACCTAAATGTTTTTTTTTCCTCTTATCTTGTTTTGGAAAATGGGAAAGTTTCAACAAAAAAACACATAAAACAGCCTGAGGTGAATACATGGAAAGTATTGGGCCAAACAATTACAGTTTAATGAAGTAAAAAGTCCAAAAGTCTTGGAGAGAAAATTTTAAGTAAACATGATTGCAATTACTAGTTCCACCTTTGAAGTATTTCCTGACAGCTTTTTTCTCTCACACATTAAAATAAAGGAATTAAGCGAAAGATTTAAATTAACTAAAACCAGGGCTTTTATTCCAAACTCGGCCTCAGGTTTAGTTGTGTGAAATATTTGTCACCAAACATTAGGATTTCACAGTATCTTCTTGCTTTAGGGCATTATTCAGAAGGCTTTTAGGTTTTATCTTTCTTATTGACAGTAAAGTTTACTATACTGTGGGGTGGCAAACAGATTAGGAAAAGCCCGAGCTCTTCCACCAAAGCTGGATGAGGAAGCAGGGCCTGTGCACTCCTCTGTTCTCAAGACTTCAAACACACCAGATTCTCCCCCCATCGTTTTTGCATAATCCAGTGGAATCTGACAAACAAAAGACTCTCAGAAGTCAGATGGCATTTAATTTGAGTAGTAGGTAATCAGTGAAAGAGAGTATCCTGGAGAGAAGGTAATTTGTCTTGAGCTGACAATTTGAGATGGATGTGCTGGGGTTATCTGCAGTGTCAGTTCAGTCAGAGATGAACTGAACTCCATTTCTCTTGCTAGAAGTCTAAATCAACAGAGACCTTGGAGATAATGAGGTATTTAACGTGTTCTCTCTTCTCCTTGCTAGGAGATTTCACATCTTTTCTCACAGAAAGAGAGCTTGAAAGGAAAAGGAAAGGGAAAAAAGGAAATTACAAAAGGGAAAAGACAGCAGACGTAAAGGGAAATTTGCTTAGTAAAGTAACTATAAGAGCCGCATTAATCTAATCTAGCTAATGGTACATTTCCCCCCTCAATTGGAGTAGATCGACGGAGTCAGATAAACCATAACGCTCTCCTGTCTCTTGGCTCTGTTTTCCCCACTGTGGTTCATGGACCACTGGAAGACTACAGAGCGCTTGCTGGAGTCCTTGGAGAGATGCTGGGCCTTTTCTTCACAAACTGTTACGTTTTGGACATTGCCTTAAATAATGCATGGTAGAACTGGCCAAAACTGAGTTTCTCTTTTGGGGTAGAAGCCTTGTTATTTTAACACGGAGTACAGTCCAGATGAATTCTGGTCACTTTAAATGGGATCCAGTGCCATCCAATTTGAGCATAAATACATTTTTACATGTTAATGGGGAGAAATGAAGTAAAAACCTCATTTTAAGAAACTGAATGCCAGAGAAACAGAAAAGCTGTGAGAACAAATTGCTAATGATGTTACTTTAGAAAATATGTGAAATTCATTTAGAAAAATTGACTTTTTTATTTTCATTGACTTCTACTGAGGAATGGCACATACTGGAGGGCACATCTGAATAATGTGAACCTATGATTTGTTTTATAGAGTATAGGTCTAAATCAAGATCGGACCTATCATAACATAAAGTCTCAAAAAGCTTCTAGCTAAAGGTCATGGCTCAAGAAAAAAAAATATTTAAACCCTGTTCGGGAAACCACTAAAATATGCTCTTAACTTCAGAACTTTAAACTTTAAAGCCAATGGCACTGAAACATTTGCTTAGTATTATGCACACACTTAAATATCTGTCCTGAATACGAACACTGAATAACAAAAGAACTAAAAGAACATAGGGTGGCAGAAAGAAAGAATATTATTAAACAATGTTCTTCAAACAGCATGGCTTTAATTTCTTCTGTAAAATATGCAAGTCTTTCCAAGAATCTGGCATTCATTTTTGCCTGCCTCTTTGCCCCAGCAACTAGATGAGTATGAATATTCCTATCGATAATTTGAGACCGTGTCCTGCAGCAGTCTGTTTTGCTTCAGAAAAGCAGTATTCAGGTTTCAAAGCGGATGAAATATCTGCTACTAACAACCCAAACATTTGTTTAGCTCCTTGTTCATGCACAGATCTTTGCATTTATACTCTAAGTAAGTAATAAAAGAAGTAACTAATAAAAAGAAGTAACTCATGTTTTCCTTCTGAGTCACAAATCATTCCATTTCTCTGTGAGTCTCAGGAAGTTTTTGTACATTACAGGCAAACAATTCAAAACAAGACCTCTCATTTTCAGTGGTGTTTTAAATATGGCTGGCCAACACTTTTCAAACTGAAAGTTCTCTTAAGAAATGATTTATTGTTATCAGTGCAATATTTTGCCATAACAATGAGTCTGAAAACCAATTTTTGCTATAAATCTTTTAAAGAAAACATTTTTTGAGCTCTTGTTGTCGACACGTGTTGTGGGGGAAGACGATTTTCTAACCAGAGCTATATTTGACCTCCTACATTTTTCCCCATCAGAATTCTCAGGATTTCTTACCATGCTGGGTGGAAAGAGGCATGTTCCCCAGCAGATAGCTTTTGTGTGCCAAAGTTAGGGAAATTTCTGTTCCTTGGAAAATTGGTCCCCGTGCATTAAGACTGAATGGCCAGCCTAGGGCAGAGTTTCCCTAACTGCGGGCTATAATCCCCCCAGGGCCACGAAAGAGTTCAAAGGGGGCTCTGAAGTGTTAGAAAAAACAGTGCTGGTCAGCAGCTGCTGACTTTTTCCTGGCTGGAAGAGTGAGGCTGTGGTTTCACGAGATTAAGTCTTCAGCACCAATTCTGGCTTCTGGTGTTCCCTTTCCAGCCTTTCCCTACTGCTTGTTTCATCTTCCCTCCTGCAGTGCACGGGCCCCTCAGTTCTCCTGGCGTATTGGTTTGTGGCTCTGCTGTGAAACGGATCAGGAATTTGATCCAATTTGGAGGAAGACACACAAAAAACTAAGTGTTTCTCTGCCAGGCTATTTTTAAGCTGGACTTATTCCCTGCTCCAGTTCATTGCACAGATGCATCCATAGCTGTACTGGTGTAGCGAAGCGAGCGGTGTGTTGCAACGCCGGAGCAAGGGATGAGGAGCAGGAACACGCCATTCTGGCAGTGCCGCTGGAGGGCTGTGCTGGCAAAACCGCAGCCACAAGAGGAACTTTAATTACGGGTGGCAAGAGGTTACGCTCTCTAGGGAACGACGAATTGCTTTTCAGTGCCTTAATTGCTGGCAGCAGCTCAGTTCCTCCAGAGAAGAGGAGCGAGCATTTATCCCTAAAGCCAAAATTACAGCTGGGTCTCACTCTCCTCCTCCCCTGTGGGGCACGAACGGGTGCTGAGTCAGGGGGCTGCATGAAAACAGATCTTTCACAAAGGGGCCACCTTTTCCAAATGTTTGGAAACACTGGCCGTGGAATCCCAATGGGATTTTTATCTCTGGGTGCTTATGACAAATCCAGCCCTGTCTGATGCTGCACAGTAACTGAAGCAGAAGTTTACCGATCTCAGGAGATTGTTTGTCCTGTGGAGGACGGTCGTGTTCTTGTGTCACTGTCCACTGGCTTTAATAACTTTATGTTGGTGTACATAAAGTGAAACTTTGATTCAGGGAAGCCACTTCACATTCGCTGGTGCTGGTCTTAACAGCTTCAGCAAAAAAGGGTTGGTCTGAATTGCCAAGAAGTGGTATAAATAACTTCAAAACATTGTTACAGTGGCTGAGCTTCATGGAGGGACTCAATGGAAACAGCATAGATCTGGAGAACCTAGAGCATGGTCTTCTCTTGCAGCGCTTTAGGTGTCAGTGTCAGAGAAGAAGCGACGCATAAAAGCAAATGGTACATGGTCCCAGCTCAACTTGCACCGTACCTGCCCCATAGGAGACTTTAGCAGACAAATTCATTCTCGAGGTGAACTCAGCTTCTTTTGTACTCGCGGAAAAAAATACAGAAACAGCGTTTCAGTGGGGGGAAAAAGCAAGTTAGACGTCAGCTGTGACTGTCGCTGTTCTATTTTTGCTGATTGAATTCTAGCACATGTTTTATATCATGGCAGATAGTCAAGATTCATTTCATTGTAATAGCGAGGGAAATGAGAAAAAGTTCCGCCCATAAGACAAAGGGCTGCATTTTCAAAATATCAAAGCTACCTAGGAACTTTCCTGAAATCAGTTGGATTTATTGCCTAAGGGTGCTAAGTTCATACATTCCTAATATATGTATAAATCCCTTTGGAAAATAGAATTTAGGTTCCTACATCATTTATATGCCTTTGAAAATTTACCAGGAGCGTGTTTATAGACCAGAATTGAGAAGTCCATGACTCTGAGCACTGCACTGGTTTTAAATTGAGAAGATGTTATAGGAAATCTAAACACCAACTTTATCATCCACACGCAGCCAGAATCAAGGCTCGGATTTTAGTGTTGTCCATAAAAAAAAGATAGGAAATTTGCAAAGTTTGAATCCTGATCTGGATTCCAGTTTCCAAAAAACAGCTCACAGATTTACTCTGCTTAAACCCAAGGCTCGAGTTTAAAATCTAGGTTCACAAAAACCACTATTATGTATGATGCTTCCAACCCTGCCAACATGGACACACACACACACAATTCAGTGGACACCCTTTAGCCGCCACCATTAATCACTCCGACTTAACGTACCAAAACATGTCAACAATATGAGCCACATCATTTAAGTGATGCTGATGTTGTTTTCCTCCTCTTTTAACAAAATAATAAACACTTATTTGCTATAAGAATTGGAAACAAAGTATGAATGGTGTGAACTTTTTAAGACCTTGTCCCATAGAGGGGATGTGCTCTATTTTCATTTGAATTGATACAGTACAGCCAACCCCAAACATTCAAAACTCATGAATCAGACTGTCTAGAATAAGGGGGTTGGCTTACAAAATTAATATTTTAAAAAATGAAAGGATGTTGGGTTTCCTCTCATTTTAGAGCCTTTCAGTGAATGTAGACCAGCACGGCATGTTTTTTTTATGGCAACACTGAGGGTCCATAGTTCCCTTTAAACTGTGAATGAAAGCTGAGATTCTTAGAAAATCTTGTATTTTTTACATATTTGCTGGTTTTTTAATATTGACATGTTTCCATCTACACATGGAACAGGAATTATCTGTGTTAGCAGCTGCACATATAGATGGTCCCTGTCCCAAAGAGGTTACAAGCTAAACTCAAGCTGGGAAGCATTTACATATAAACAAAAAAGCTGTTTCAAGCAATCAGTGTGAGGTAAAGTTACAGTTTCTTCTATATGAGGTCATTTGTGAGCATTATTTCTGAGGAAGGGTGGAAGAAAGATAACTGAGTGGCTTTACAGAGATTTATGGTGAAAACAGAAAGACAAAAGTGCTTATTTGCAAGTTTGCCTTATTGGTGAGGGATGCTGGCATTCCTGAACAATCAGTGGAGGAAGCTGAGTTCTTGACAGAGCTCATAGGGATGGAGGGTGAAGGGATAAGATATCTTAAGATCTGAGAGGTCGTTGAAGATGCTGCTGAATTTGCAGACCTGTGTGATGGATGGCATAGCGGTGAGAAAAAGGAATGGGATTGCAAGAGAAAGCGCATGACACTGCTTAAGCCTGTTGAGCTTACATTTATAGCCAGATTATGAGTTTATATTTATAGCTAGATTATTCACGAGGTAAACCACAGAAGCGTGCTATAATTTTTGTCTGGGAGATGCATTTTCACAGAATCTCTGTATTTGGATAGGAGTCCTTAAGATAAGCAAATTTAAGGAGAGGAAAGAGAGTACAGAAACCAGAAGGGACACGGAGGTGTGAATTCCAGTGCTAGAAGAGAAAATGTCACCAAGTTAAAAAATCAGATAGCAGTGAGGTGAACCAAAAGGACAAACAGGAGGCTAGGACCAGAGTGATAAAAGATGAAAGTAGGAGAGTCCTTTTGCAGGCCAGCAACACAGCTCGTATGTGGGGCATGCGAATCGTGCTCTCTGGGGAGGGCGCGAGGGATGCAAAAATGTCATCTGCTCCAAGCAGCCCAGGCAGCAGAGTTGTTCAGAAACAGGATTTGAATTGGTGGTTCTTGCATAGTGATGCAGAGAGCTCTGCTCTTGCCCACCCAGCTGCCTCTTAAAAAAAAAAAAAAAAAAAAAAAAAAAAAAAGAGAGAGACATAGTACAAGAAAAAGAAGCCCAGACTATGTGACAGCCAGTGCCTTACTGACAGCTATTAGGGCAATGTGGGATGCATTGTTTTCCAAAATTCTTCACCTCACCTCAGAGAATTATATTTATTTTATGGGTCACAAACGAGGAATTTCTTTTGACTGTCAACCTTGGGCACATTCTTCCTTGCCTCCTTCACACAGCCTGACCAGAAGGCTAGCTGTTAATGATCTGAGCTATTCCAATTTACACATACCAGTGACTTAAAATTCCTGTGTGTACAACTCTTACTGTACTGTATTTCAGTACACTGCAGGCAAACAATCCCATTGTCCCCCATATGTTTCAAACAACAAACATAAAACAGGTGATTAAACTCCATAAACAAACAGGGTTTTCCCAGCAACAAATCAACACCTCTCCACGTCTGGTATTTGTGGAATTTGATAAGCCACCCACTTTGCTCCCTCCCCATTCTTGTTATGTCTGTCCTCAGCCTTCTTCATCTTTTATCCCCACCCTGCTTCACCCAGTCTCCAAAGGCAGGCATTCATTGTTAATTAACTGCTGAAACAGTGCAAGCAGCTTGGTTCATGGGATTGAGATGGGAATGGAGCTTTAGTTCTGAGTTTAAACTGTTTTGAAAGGCCTAAAAGGCCAATTTTCTCACTCAGAAGGAGTGAGGGAGGCAGGAAGGAGTAATATATAAGAGAGAGCGAGTTAGGGAATGTAACTGGAAAACCTCAAACCAGTAAATTAAGACACATGTCTTAATCAGTTTGAATGATAGTTTTTTCTAAAAAAATCAAAGGTTCTGGTGTTTCTGGTACTTATGCGCTCCCAGATGTAAATACTTGCCTTGTATAATGTTTCTGGGCCAGGTACCAGTCTCAATCAGAGTGGTGTAAATCTGGAATTATTCAGGAGTAGTAAACACTGCCTTCATACAGGAGTTATACTGGCATAACAAATTAGCTGCCTCTTGTTGTGCTGGCTTATCAAGAGTACTTAAAACTGCAAGAATGGCTAAAATAAAGAAATTGTTAAAAGTTACTCCCCATTCACTTTCAGACAATGTTTGCTAAAGATCTTGCACCGGTACCTTTACCAGTAGATTAATAAATTACTGTATTGCTTCCACACACAGAAGTTTCCATCTCACTGTGCTGTCTTATCTTATAGACTGTGTTTTCTCTTATTGTCAAAATGAAGTCATTAATACGTGTTCCGATTCCATCTCCACCAGTAATAAGTTGAGTTTTGGATAATTGAAATGCTACCGCTATCTGATTATTCCTGTTTAAAATGCCCAATCCACTGGGATGGCTGAGTCTGACCTGAGGTTGTCCTCACTAATTTTAGATGCAGATTCCGGTAAGAAACATTCTTGAGACTTGAGGGGTTGTTCTGATATTTCTGTTCTGATTGTTGAGGTTATAGCTGCATCCACAGTAACAACAGTTGTTCAATATTCCCATTGTATTCTGCCTAATTAGAACACGATCTGTAGTCGTCCCCAGAAATCCATATTGTATTCAGCTTATTTTAATCTAATGTAATATTAATAACTCTTCCACGGAGTATCCTGCAGTGTTGCAAACACATTTAGCCTGTGTTGATCAGAAGTGAAAGCGTTTGATTCCATAAAGAAATTAGGAGCTCTGCTGCTGTCAAATTCAGCAGTTAAATGAAGCAGAAACTTAGTTCAAAGGCCAACTCCTGGAAGCATTTTCCTTTGCAACATTTCAAGAAGCAATACTTCCCTTTTGGGATTGCCCAGGAGAACATGCTTATAAACTAAATGCCATGCCTTTTTAACAATGACAAATATTTCATGTCTAGTAAAAAAACCGGAGTGTGTGAATTGAGCAAACCAAAAGGGAGAAATTTATTCAAAGGGTTTTTGCTGCACTGTCTGTCCTGGGGGAGGGCTGGGACTTGGGAAGTCCAATTCTCTCCTATAAGCAACATCCACATGAGGAAATGCAGGGATCCCCTTCCTATTCTATCACGCAGCTTGCCCCGGGGCCAGGTATGTTAGTCCTACAAACTCGTGGATACACCTAAGACGCAAGACACGGAGCGAGAGCAGCTTGTAGAGGGGCCTCATGTCTCTGCAGATGGCAGCTGAGGGGCACGATCTATTCCCAGAGCAGCATGGCTGCCCCCAAACTGCCTTCCCTGCTGCCTGCCCTTCCTTTTCCTCTTCACCTTCCTTCTTCTCTGATGTAGGTACAGAGTATTATACCTGCGAGGACCCGGGCACTATCATAATTGTAAATAATAATCACCAGCACAGTAATGAAAGGGCAGAGGATCGGGATTTCTGGCTTCTGCTCCCTCGGAGTCTTGGGTGTTCTGCGAGTCTTCTTTAGATGTGCTAATAAGGAGCGAGATGCTGAACTTGAAGAACCCAGATTTAAATATTTTGACCCACAAGCGCAGATACAGCAGATAGATAGTTTAAGGGATTTATCTGGGAGTCTTTTCTCAGGTGAGGAGCAGGCGCTGCAGCGCAGCACCCCGAAGGTGTCGTGCGGTTAATCTGCCCACGGCTGCCTCGCCGAGCCCGGCTGCTGTAACCCAGGCTCCTTTCCTGTCTGCGAGGGAGCGGGGGCTTATCAGCAACATCTGAAATGGCGTATGTTTTACCCAGATCTTTTCACCAATCACGGGGGTGTTTTTAATCACTCTGAACAGGAAATAGCATGCTGCATTTAAATACTGTGTATAATTATCATGGGAAATATAATTAGCAAGCATAATTAAATGGGCTTGACTGCATATCAGACTGTTTCTCGATTTTTCACTCGATCCAGCTGTTTCTCACAAGCTCTTTACTTTGAATACTGGTGGTCTGTGACGGAACCTCCGCACAGAATGAAGAAAGAATTACTTCTTTAAAAGCTATTCATTTAATCTAACTAGGCCAATTTATTTAAATGCAATCATGACATTTTCCAATACAAGCTCCTTTACTTTTTACTTTAGATGCTTCATTTTGGAATGCCTAGATTCATCAAAAATATTCCAATGTGAAGGTTTTATAAAACCCCAAGTATATAAAGTCACTGACGGCAGGGACTGGCTGTGTATTATGTGTTTGTTTACTGTGTTGCACAATGGAGGCCTGATCCTTGATTGGATTCTCTTAAGTGCTACCAGTATATACAAATAAATAATGATGATAAAACAAGTGCGGTTAATTACCGAGTACAGTGCTGGTTTAAGACCACAGGCTCCATAATACCGCAATAGTGTTACAAATGTTAGGAAGGATACGTTGAGAAAATGAGCATAACTTTGTTTTTTTTTTAAAAATGGCCCTGGTTTTGGTCCCAGTGCCTGATCTTTGGATTGAGTCATGTAAAATAGCTGAAATGATTGAAGTTTGCTGCCAGTGAAAGAGGCAAATCCGTACTCTCCCCTTTCTGTGAGCAGGATGCTGCCCTCACGCTGGGGCTGGTGCTCATATGACCCCTTAGCAAGCTGATTCAGCTCCCTACGCCAGCAAAAACCTAAAGTTCTTTTTTTTTTTTTTTTTTCTGGGTTGCCTGAGTGAGCCAAATTAGCTCACAGAGGCATCAGGCGAGCACTGATGTCAGCGACGGGGGCACGCAGATCCGTCCATGCCACTGCTGGGGTGGGGGGGACAACCCATTCCCTTTCAGCAGGAGCAGGCGCCTAGATCGGCCCAGCAGTCTCATCTGACTCTACTTATCACTGGAGTCATGTGGTGAAGGGAAAGGGTATCTGAAGATCGTGGTACGGCATCTCCGCAGCCAGGAATGTTTGAGACGTTCCCATACGCCAGCGTGCTTTGTTGAATGACACTAATTCTTAAAGCGAAAGAAAACCCATGACTATTTGGTCAGGTTTTTATGGACCGTGCTCATAGCCCTTTTTTGACATACACATATTTGATTTCATTACATGGGCATAACTGGTGGCAGAAAATTGTCCCTGCTCACTGCAGGGGGGTTGGGCTGGATGACCTCTAAAGGTCCCTTCCAACCCAAAGCATTCTATGATTCTGTGAAAATGCATTTTAAAGTTCTCCATTCAAACAGCCACACTGCAAGTGCTTGCAGCACACAAAAAATACCCCACGACTTACCTGCCGATTCACATCTCTTCCAATGAGTAGAGAATTCTATCTGGTCCACAGATAAAAAGTAATGGTTAAATATTTCGTTCTGTAATTCTGTCCAACGAGTAAATTCAAGGAAGACCCTATATTCTCAAGAACGTTCAGTGACCAGGGAAAGCAATAGTGTAATAAATTATTAGTTCAGGATGTGTAACTACAGATAAAATGTTGTACTAACTATAATTGTAAGACATGATCACATTATCATAAATAATGGATGCATGAGCTATCAAATCACCCAGCTGTATAAATTTGATTTGTATCAGGCCTGAGCACTGAATCACATTTCTATTAACTTTGCTAGACACCATGATATGCAGTTTATGCTAACATTATGCCAGTTGTGAAGGGACAGGCAATACTTGATCAAGGACTAAGTTAAATGGCGCCGACAGACAGTACCTGATCCAGTGAGAATCCTGCCAGTGAAAAATTAACCTCTCAACAGACTGTTGAACAACTGAGACCATGAGAATGATCTGCATTTTGTGTCACACAGCTGTGACATTTTTGATCTGGTAGCAGCACCTCTAACCCCAGATTTACTATAATGTCAAGCCTGGGTACATTGTGCAGGTCTCAAAACCCTGTGTAGCAGGAGCCGACTGCGTCCTTTCTACTGGGAAAGAGTGGTTAAAGCGGGAAAGAGCTTCCTTGTGCTCACTGGAGGACCCAGGACTCCATTCTTGTAAACCATCATCATCAAACCAACAGGCTGTGCTGTATTCTTTGAACTTGAACAAATATTAACATTTTTATGTCTTACTGAATATAATATAAAGAAACTGGAGAACGTATGGCTGACATCATTACGTAATACCAAAATGCTTAAAGCAGCTAATTTCCAAGGTGATGGAAAAGCAGAAGTTTAATTTATAGGTGTACAGAAAGGATTTAGCTATCTTACTTCTTCCTGACAAAAGCTACAAATCTTTTCTCATGCCAAGTGTGGGGGAAAGATTTGATTTAAAAAGAAGCAGTAAATTCAATACAAAGTTTCTTCTAAATCAGAGATGCCAGATAGCTTTTCCAACGTGTGACTTAAGTCTGTATTTCCTGCAGTCAAGGGAGAGAAGCTGGGCACAGCACTGTACAGATAATTAGCTGAAGAGGACATGACTGATGCTGCGAATCGCGTGCCATTTCCAACCAAAGATGCCTGACTGACCTGATAACCACAGAGTAGCAAATGGCAGTCGATATAATTAGGGCCCCTCTAATTTGCCTGGTGTCAAAAATGCCAAACCCCAAATTCCATGGTTTCTTCTCTAAGCATACAGCAGGACTAGTCAAAACAGCTATAAATACATTTCCCCTGTATCTGCACATTCCATAAATAGTACAAATATAATTTTATAGCAATAACTGAGACTTGAATAGTGGGATTATCTGCTCGGACTCAGACAGTTGTATAGTTTAACCTCTACCATTAAAGTCTGAACTTGGAAAAGATTATGGAGTATAAATCAATTCTTGCTTTTACAACAAAACCACGTGCAACAGGGTGCTTGCTTATTCATGAACAGGCTGACATACGCTAGCAGCAAACAAAACTTTTCAAGAGCAGAGATCATCCTGCTTCCACTGAAATCAGTGAGAATGCTGTCACTGCCTTTGAGGAAAGGGTGACAGTACCCTTTTTTATATACTTTTAAAGGGACTTTCTTTTTTTCTACTTTTGTGGTATTTTTCTTTATTTCTTGAGAAATTATTTCATAATACTGTTTGTGTTTACTCCTTTGTAAGTAGTTGTACCAGGTTAGGACTTTCCACGTACTGAGAAACCAGAGAAATTAATTTTACCTTAGATTGTGTCCTGTGTGATTGCATAAGCATATGCTGATCAGAAAGGGACGGTAAATACTGGGTGCCCAAAGAGCGAGCAGATGCCACAGAGTTGCCAGACCTTCCTGAGGGGATAAAAGGGAGACAGCCACGGCAGAGGGAGCAGCAGACCTTTCCTTTCCTTCGGGGAATCCTGGAAATCCCAGTGATTTCTGAGGCTGCGGAGCACCAGCATGTTTCAGTGACCACAGGGAATCAGAGCAACGGTCTGGCCGTTCACTGACCAGGCGTCGACTCCAAGATGGTAGTTTGTGGAAAAGGACAGTGCCTAGATGTGGAAGAGCTTGTCCATTGTGGACATACTTATTTTATGTTAGGATGAGGTATGCGTAGCTTATTTGGCCAGCTTCCATACTTACTACTTGTTGATTATCCTCTGAAGTCATCAATCACTTTTCTGTTCACTTCAGTAAGAGTCGGATAGTGTTTTTTCTGGCAGTTTATAACATCCATTTTATCTATCTTCTGTCGACGCTTAGTTAGTGCTAAATTGAAGTTAAGTAGATGAGGACAAAACTTGCTGTGTAAGAGAAACTCTGGTTTTTCAGCGACTTAGTGATTAGAACACCAGTCCAGATGCTGGGAGACTGGGGCCGGTTTTGTGTCCAAGGGCTGGAATTGACATCATCCATTTCTAAGCTGCTTCAAGATTCCTCAGTATCAAAGGCAAATTAAATTTTAGTGGAGACACTGGACCGCAGGTAAAGAAACCGAGAGCCGGTATGAGAAACCAGGGGAGTTGGATTTTGGTCCTGCAGAGTAAATGGTGGGGAAAGAGCTGCTGGCACTGCCCCAAGCAGCTTATCCTGCCCAAGGCACTCATTGCAAGTTTGGTTTTTACTGGATATGAGACTATAAAATGTAAGAACTGTAGATGTGCATGTTATACAACTTCAGTCCTCTCTGTGGAAAAAGTCATTGTACCTTACCTGAGATGCATTCATGTACCAACAGCTGAAATATTTTCATGCCCTATTTTCAGTCTTTCAACTGGATCACTTTGTCTTCGACCACTTACCACCAGTAAGAAGCCAGTGGTGTTTTATTGACCTCAGTGGGTTTTTCCTGGGCTACCCCTTGTTCAGCTGCATTTGGTTATCAGTGCGGTATCGGCAAGGTGCAGCGAGTACAAAGTAACGCACAGGGATCCGGAAAGCCAACGATGCTTGTCATACAGCTTACCATACTCAGTGCAGAGAAAGTTTCTCCATTGCTTATGCATGTAAGATGTAAGAGAGCCCACAAAGAGCATATAAAGAAATAACACTAGCACAGAGTCTAAAAATGATGCCCTTTTTTTTTTTTCTTGTGAAAAAATGCGAAAATACAGAAAATACTTTGTGGCGTAACAAAAGCGTGCCCTAATATTATCCATCAGGTAGAGTACTGGTGACATAAAATTCTTTTCTGAGGTATCGCCAGAGCTGAAATAATTGTTCATAAAACAAAGGCTTTATGAATTGCCAGCAGTAGATTAGCTCCTCTTGCCATTGAGAAAACACTTAAGGACTAAGCTGAAATGGCAAATTGCTCTCTTGTTCATTATACCTTAAATTCTGGAACTAGTAAACTATTTCTATGAGTTTGCTATACAAAACTGAAAATTGTTCTGTGTACCACTGGTTTTTACTCAGTATAACTGCATCAGGGGTTACTTAAACTGGATTACGCACTTTTTCTAGGGTAGAAAAAAGGTTTGCATTTCAGGAAATTGTAATCAGCATTGAAAAGCTGAACCTAATAAAAAGTTGGGTATGGATTATTTGTATGAGAAACACTGTATCCACAGGCAGGAGGTGCACGTGTATGTGAATATACACTTCAGCAGACTCGTATTAAGAAATGTTCTAATGTTTTATATTCAAGTTAGACTCCTTTTTGTGTGTTAAACTTGTGGGGAATGCTATGTCCATTGAAGTAACAAGTAAAGCAGAGAAATTGTAGTTTTCTTCTATAAACAGACTTGGATAGGTTGCGGAAACCTGCTAAATATTGATTCTGTTCAGGTAGAGTTTCAAAATCTGAGAATTTCAGTAGAACCTGGGGAAAGCTTTATGAATTGATTTAGAAAACAAAAATGTATTTCAGTTATTTGAAATTACAGTAATTATCACTTTAAATAATTAAGTTAATTTTCATTTAATTGTGTGTTTGAGGGAAGTAACAACGTTTATTTGTGAGAAAAACACATGATAAGGGAACAGGTGTTTCCCTGGAATCCCTTTAAGTGCTGTTCCCTCTTTTTCATGTGGTTGTCCCTTATTTCTATTCATAAAAGTGGTCATCTTACGAGAAAGATCAAAAACAATTTTGTATTCCAAGTCCTTACAGTCCAAATCCTGCAGTGATGGAGCTGATGGGTTTTTGGCTTAACCCATGTGTGGGGGTTGTTTTTGCCACCAGTATGTCTGTATGGTTTATATGGTAGCACCGTACTTTCCACGCAGGCAGGACAAATCTCTCCCTGCCTGCGGAAGGAGGGTGTATTCCTGAGGAAGCCCCTCTCGCCCCAGCGTACCACACGGCCACTCTGACTTCTCGGTGTTAAGACCAGAGAAACATTAATAACTGGTGGGGAAGTGCTAGGGAGCTAAGGTAGTTAAGTTGAGAAAAAAATCTGAGAAACTTAAATGTCTGCTTTCTTCTTGTTTTAACGTGGCTGTTGTGTGGGGTTATAAACCCATATTAAATATCTTACCATTAAAAACGTGTATTTCTTGGTGACTTCTGCCCCTTTTTCTGATAACCAAGTGGCAATAATAAATACAATTCATTTGGGTTTTCAAATAATTCTGAAATTAAGGATTCAGATAAAATAGGAAAACCACCACCACAGTAATAAGTGGGGTTTCCTTATATAGGATCTATAGGATCGTCTCTTTTTTTTTTTTTTAAATACAGCTCCACAATAAAAATGAAGGGTGAGTTTTAAGAATTACTTTCTCTGCAGCTGCAATGCAGCGCTCTCAGAAATGAATGAGTTTGCTAAATATCGGCACGCTGCAACTCACACGACAACGGAAGGCAGACGAAAAAGCAGAAGGATACCCAGATGCAAATGTAGTGGAGTTTCGGCAAGTAAATGAGATTAGTTGCATTTGAATTGGTCTAGAGGAATAGGAACTACATCCCACCTAATCGCAAAACATCCGTAAGGTCTCTGAAGACCGTGGGCAAGGATTTGCTTTATTTCTTACTCAAAGGACAGACATAAATGAACTGGGAAGGTTTGACCTGGCGTTTTCAATCACGCAACGTGGATTTGTGTCGCGGCCAGATCCTCAAAGCGAACAAGATGGAGGCAGGAAGGGGCGGCTGCAGCTCCCCGGTCAGCAGCGAGCTGCTGGCAGGGCTCCCGTGGCGGCTGTTCGTCGTTATGGGGTGCACAAGACGAGGGTTTAGTGACAGCCATGGTCCTTATTTCCCGACAACGGCACTTCCCCCCGGCATGTGCGGCCGCACGGCGCCTCGGCCCCGGCCCCGGCCCCGGCCCCGGCCTCCCTCCTCCAGCGGCCGAGC